>JACXGI010003818.1:0-15302 GCA_016801175.1 Esox masquinongy
GCTGTAGAGATGAGTCTTTAGTAGACACTTGAAAGTTTGCACTGAGTTTGCATTTCTAACCTTAATTGGCAAATCATTCCACAGTAGTGGAGCTCTATGAGAGAAGGCCCTGCCTCCGGCTGTTTGTTTAGAAATTCTAGGTACAATTAAAAGGCCTGCATCTTGCAATCTAAGGTTACATGTAGGTATGTATGGCTGGATCATTTCAGCGAGGTAAGTAGGAGCAAGTCCATGTATTTGTTTATAGGTTAACAATAAAACCTTAAAATCAGCCCTAACCCTAACAGGCACCCAGTGTAAAGAGGCTAGTACTGGAGTAATGTGTTCACATTTTTTTTATTCTAGTTAGCTTTCTAGCAGCCGTGTGCAACACTAATTGAGGTTTATTTATTGATTTATTAGGATAACTGGAAAGAAGAGAATTGCAGTAATCTAATCTAGAAGTAACAAAAGCATGGATTAGTTTTTCTGCATCAGTTTTTGATAGAAAGTTTCTGATTTTTGCAGTGTTTCAAAGATGAAAATAAGCAACTCTTGAGACATATTTTATATGTTCATCAAAGGAGAGATCAGGGTCAAGGGTAACGCCGAGGTTTTTTACAGTTTTTTGGGATACGACCATGCAGCAACAGGTCGCAAATCTTGCTTCTGCAATTAGGCCTAAATATTGCTGTGTTCTGCATATATGGCTGTTTACTCATGTTTGATTTGAATTTGGGGTTGTATGATCTGATAGAAATTGATGTCTGCAATGTGGTCATACATTTGTCAGGAGATTAGGAGGTGCAGCTCGGTTTCCACCTCATTTTGTGGACAGTGTGCATAATCTGTCTTCTCTCTATAGCTAGGTTTTCCCAGGTCTATCCTATCCCCTCGTTAGCAAAGCCATGTTTACTTAAAACGTGTATCATTGTTTGTTCATTTTGCGTCAATACCAGTGGTTACAGTTGGTATTCTGCCATTCTGCAATCTCTTTTTAGGGCAAGGATGCATTCCAGTTTGCTTTGTTTTCTCATTTTTTGGTTGGGTCTAACCCTGTTGCCCTGCTAGGTCTCTGTGGTCTGTTTGAGTTTGTTAACAGAGCCACAAAACCAGCTGGCTTAGGAGGCTTTTCTCCAGGTTCATGTCTTTGAAGATGAGGGCTTAGTTATGGAAGGTTTGTAAATCACTCTCCTTTAGGTGGGTGTGAAATTGAACAACTCTTGTGGATGTTGATAATTAGTGGGTATAGTCCTAATTCTGCTCTGCATGCCTAATTTGGGGTTTTGCGTTTTACTCTGAGAATGCTTTTGCACAATTCTGCTTGCACAGCAGATGTTTATCTCATTGAGTGAATGAATGGTTGGTAAGTGGATCCCAGACCTGACAACCATAGCAGGCAATGGGTTCTGTGACTGATTAGAGCAGGGACATTTGAATTTTACCCTACAAGGGCCGGAGCCTGCTGATTTTCTGTTGTACCTCATTGTTAATTGCACCCACCTGGTGTCCCAGTTCTTAATAATGCACTGATTAGGGAGTTGCAATGAAAACATGGAGTAGCTTCGAGATCCTTATTTGAGTATCACTGGATTTGAGTACAGTATCTTAAGCCAAATCCTAATTAGAATGTCTGACTTTATTATAATTTTTTGATAGTGCAGAAATCCCTTCTCAGGCCACTCACAGTCTTATTGAAGTTACCTTTGGTGTTGATAACTAGGTTGAGGTAGGTGTAATTCTTAGGCAGGTATAATTCTTAGATTTCAGTATGGGGCTGTGGTGTCTAGGTGGTAGTTGTACAGGATATACTCTTATCGCTCATTTTCATCTTAACGCTCATTTTTATCTTAACGCACATTTTCCTTCACCTCACATGTTAGCATATTGAACATAAATGTATGTCGACTTGCGTTGTTTGATCAAGTGAGATCAAACGCACATCCTTCTGGGGCTGTGAGGCCAAACAAAGCATAATATGTAAGGATAGAGCCTGCACACTCATATGCTCCACCGCATCGTTTTATTACAAATGTGGAGTCTGCTGTCCATACTGAGTCCTCTGATTCTGACCAGATTGTCAGGAGACAGAAGGCATTTGATTTCGACGTTCAGCAGGTCAAGGCCAGGCAGTGTAGACGTTCAGCAGGTCAAGGCCGAGCAATGTAGACATCCAGCAGGTCAAGGCCAGGCAGTGTAGACATCCAGCAAGTCAAGGCTAGACAATGTAGATGTCCAGCAGGTCAAGGCCTAGCAATTTAGACATCCAGCAAGTCAAGGCTAGACAATGTAGACATCCAGCAGGTCAAGGCCTAGCAATGTGGACATCCAGCAAGTCAAGGCTAGACAAAGTAGATGTCCAGCAGGTCAAGGCCAGACAAAGCAGATGTCCAGCAGGTCAAGCAGGTTGTATGCTTTCCTCTTGATAGTGTTTACTATTCTTTTGTAAAATAAGTCCTGAAGCCAATTTGAGGCAAAAGCTTTTTTTTTTTTTTTTTTTTTTTACAAAGCACAAACAATTTTTTTAATCAACAAAGCACATAACCTTTGTTTGAAATATTGTGAAAAGAAGCCTGAGCTGAGTGTAATGTTAGAGTTTAAGAATGGTTTATTTGAATTTGTTGAAAATATTTAATTCAATAGACTTTTCTGGTGTGTCTTAATTTGTTGATTCTACATTGGTTTTGAGACTGTGGTTAAGATCTGGGTGGGCTGTTCTGCTGTTTTTTGTGCAGGTAGCGTTACATTACTGCAGAGGCCAGCAACCGCTGGCCAACAGGCAAAAATCAACCTTCAAGCTATTTTTGTTGATACCCCCCCACCGTCTTTGGTTGGGATTTTTTTGGTCAGATATTTAGCTAAGTGTGTTTAAGGGTCCTTAAGATATCTCTTCCCAAGTATTCCAACAAATAATATAATATAAAATAATTGTTTATTTTCAAATGCAATCTCTTTTTGGCCTTAGTTCAGTTGTTCAGTTATAATTACTTTGTGCAGGGAATTACAATTGATAACATTAATCTTTGTCATAAAGATAAAGAAAAATGAATAGGTTTCTTCAGGGATGTCCTCAGCAATTGTTTTCTGTGCAGATGTTACAGGGAGGGGGTGGGGGAGGTGACGTACACTCCAATGATTCTAAAGGACAAGGTGTAGCCTACAGGTGAAATTATTTCTCAGTGGTTATCTGTCTGTTCATTGCGCATTGCCTTGTAGCAATCTATGTGCTCAGTAGGTTATTGTTTAGCCTAATGATGATTGACGAACATTCAAACGTTTATTCATTTATTATACCGACTGTGTAAAATTGTTGATAAAATAGGTGCCCATTTAATTATTTTCACCTACTCACTGATGAAACCCTCGGTGGTGAGACCTTCTTGGTGGTAAGACTCTCGGTGGTGAGTTCCTTGATAGTGAGACATTAGGTGATGAGACCCTCGGTGGTGAGACCACCGGTGTTGAGTCACCGGGTGGTGAGACATTAGGTGATCAGACCCTACAGTAGGTGATGAGACCCTCGGTGGTGAGACCCTCTGTGGTGAGACCATCGGTGTTGAGTCACTGGGTGGTGAGACATTAGGTGGTGAGACCCTTGGTGTTGAGTCCCTTGGTGGTGAGACATTAGGTGGTGAGACCCTTGGTGTTAAGTCCCTTGGTGGTGAGACATTAGGTGATCAGACCCTACAGTAGGTGGTTAGACCCTCTGTGGTTAGACCCTCAGTGTTGAGT
Source organism: Esox masquinongy (assembly GCA_016801175.1). Classification (NCBI taxonomy): domain Eukaryota; kingdom Metazoa; phylum Chordata; class Actinopteri; order Esociformes; family Esocidae; genus Esox; species Esox masquinongy. The sequence goes on from JACXGI010003818.1 coordinate 3,712, forward strand.
CCCTTGGTGGTGAGACCTTAGGTGGTGAGAACCTTGGAGTTGAGTCCCTTAGTGGTGAGACATTAGTTGGTGAGACCCTTGGTGTTGAGTCTCTTGGTGGTGAGACATTAGGTGATCAGACCCTACAGTAAGTGATGAGACCCTCAGTGGTAAGATCCTCTGTGGTGAGACCATCGGTGTTGAGTCACTGGGTGGTGAGACATTAGCTGATAAGACCCTAGGTGGTGAGACCCTCTGTGGTTAGACCCTCGGTGTTGAGTCCCTTGGTGGTGAGACATTAGGTGATGAGACCATAGATGGTGAGTCCCTCTGTGGTGAGACCCTGGGTCCGAGCCTGGGTACTCTGTCGGCTTGGGGCGATACACGTCTTGGAGTTGCATGTTTTTCTGTCTCCATCGCTCTCTTTCTGCCCTCTCTTTGGTAAAGACAAGTGTAATGTCCCAGGGTTTGGCTTCCTGAGTTATATGTAATCTTTTAATGAACATATAATAACACTCAGCTAGAAAGCACAGAGATTAAGAGACAAATGCGCACAAAAACACACGAACACACGCGCGCACACACACACACACACACACACACACACACACACACACACACACAGAGAAAGTAAGGCAATGTGTATCCTTGATTAACTTCCTTATGTGAGGGGTTTGGGACAGTTCCGCTGGTGGCGTTTAACATGTACACTCCCTCAGTCCTAATTGCCATCGTTCGTCAGTATTTCCCTGTGAAACGCACATCCACATGCTCATCCCTCTGAGATGCTAGTGAGTGTGGCGTAACTAACGAAGCAGGGCAACAAAGGCAACGCAGGACTGGGGTTAGCCAGTCTGAAAGGTAGCTAGCGCTCCAAACAGGATTTTAGGGTTTAGTCTCCCACTGAGAGAGAATAATGAGTGTATGTTTCTAATCTGTGTGATTGTGTGTGTGTGTGTGTGTGCTAAGAGAGAATAATGAGTGTGTGTTTCTAATCTGGGCCCTAAGAGACTGCTGCTCTCTGCTCCTCTCACTGTTACAAATCAGCAGGCCTGCCTCCCCCTCTCTTTCTTTCTCTCTCTATCTATCTCTCTATCCCTCTGCTTCTCTCTCCTTTCTTCACAAGCTAATTTAGCTGGGGGCTTTGATGCTTTCTCCTTAGAGCCTGTGTTTCTCATATCCAAATGCAGGGATTATGGGGGCTTTTCTGCTCTAAACCTTGATTCATCCTGTTTTCTCTCCTTTCACACACTGGAGTTTTTCCGACCCCAGAACCCGGCGTGAAGCCCTAACAGAGACTTAACAACAGCAGCATTGTTGATGTGTTTTTGTGTTAGTGCTTGTTAGCGGTTGTTAGCCCGGGTGCTTAGCCCTTTGTGGGGTGTGTGGTGGCACATTGGGGGATACATGTCACTGGCAAAGAGGGAAGAAGAGGGACGTGGCAGTTTAGATTAGAGGAGTAAAAATGAAAGAGGAGACAAAATTAGATGAGAAGAAAGAATTGGGGGAGGTAGAGGAGAGAGGAAAAGAACCATTTAGAAGCTTAAAGAAGGGAGGGATGGGGTGAGATGTGTGAGAGAGAATAGAACGAGAGAGGTGAGAGCAGCAGAGTAATGTGGCAGAAGATAGATAGGGGAGAAGGGAACAGAGGAGCCCTGGATCTGGTTTTAAGATTCATTAGCAGGAATAATGTGAAATAATGTGGAGTGAAGCGTGGTCTCTGGGTGATATTTCAAATCCCTTTTGTAGGGAGCGTGTGTGTGTTTGCGTTTGCATCTGCCTGTGTGTGTGTGTGTGTGTGTGTGTGTGTGTGAAGGATAGAGAGGGAAAGAGAGAGGTCTCTGGGTGATATTAGAAACCCTTTGTAGGGAGCGAGACTGTCACTTCTAAGTGTGTGTGTGATGAAAGCGAGTGGTAAGGAGCAGACACAGGCAGCATGCTCCCAAAGTGACAGAGGGAGCAGAGAGACAAGCACTCTCTATAGACCTTCAGTAGACACACACACACACACACAACCCTCATGATCCTCCACAGATCCCATGAAGAACTCAGTGGATTAGGTAGCTTGGGCACCACCGGGAGCCCTATTACAGACGTGAATACACACACACACACACACACACACATACACACACACACACATATGTGGACACAGGCACACAAACAAAAAGAAATGCACACACACATGCATTCAAACACACACACACACACACACACACACACACACATTGACTCACCCCTCTCCGATATTAACCCATAAAAGCCCTCACTCGGTTCTTTGTGCTTCCACTGCTACCCTCTCATGTTCTCCGCCAGCTCTCTCTCTGTCGAGGAGTCTCCTGGTTCCACAGCTGTGATTGAGAGTGAACTCTGACCCTCCTGGCTCTCTGGAATTCCATACATGGTACGTCTGTGACCCTGTGACCCCCGCACTCTGCTCCCTTTTCATTGGCTGCCTGCAATTCACCCAGCTCTCTGAGGCAAAGTGCCGCCAGTCAGAACCAGAAGGTAAAAGGTCAAGGCTTGTGGAAATGAGGCGATGGAGTGCTGGCAATCTTTTACAGCATGGCAACAATACGCTCCATTGAACATGTACACAACAACAAGTGGGACTGCACACTCATCCACTACACACACCACAGACAATACACACATCCATAACACACATACCACACAGTTCATAACAGACAATACACTCATCCACTACACACACACCACACAGCTCCTAACAGACTAAATACATTTATCCACTACACACACACCACGCAGCACATAACAGAAATAATACACTTATCCAGTACACACACACCACACAGCTCATAACAGAAATAATACACTTATCCAGTACACACACACACCACACAGCTCATAACAGACATAATACATTCACTGAGCACACCAATACACTTTATTAGAGAAACTCTAATAACAACATTTCTGGACAATTCCCGGCAATTGACTCCTGTCCAAAACTTTCCTGAAAATATTCTCCCACTCTGAAGTGAACGTTTTAATCCACCCCCACATCCCCCTTCACCTCATGCACCTCCTCTCGATCTGCCAGGTGAAGGCCTGTCTCTGGGGTGTCAGAAGTGACAGTAGCAGGCTGTCTGGCTGCTTGATCAAGGCCCTGTTCTTGGCGTGTTACATGGAGGAACTCTCCTCTCCTAACCCACTAAGTCACAGCTCCAGGACATCTGACAGCTTGGAGTGATACACACAGACCAGGTCCAGACCCTCGTTTCCTCTTTCCCTTTCTAGTACTTCTTCATCAGCCTCATCAGAGAGTGTCTACTCTATTTCTCTCTTCAATGCTTCTGGCTTTCCACTCCTCTACAAATGTACTGGAGAGGCTTAAGATTGGAAACCAAAACTTCACAACACATAGTATGTTTAAAATGCCCCCACATCCCTTCCATCCATCTACTCAGTAACGCTCTCCATCCTTCTACCCCATCTCATCTATACATATCTGAAACACTGTTTTATATATATATATATATATATATATATATATATATATATATATGCGAGAGAGATAGAGGGAGAGATAGAGAGGGAGAGAGTGAGGGAGAGATAGAAAGGGAGAGATAGAAGGAGAGAGAGGGAGAAGGGAGTAAAGGAAGCCAAAAATAAGTGTCATGCAAGTGGACAGGCAGTGATTAAGGATTTAAGTGATCATCCTGTGGCTGACAGTGAACCAGCTATTATCTAGCAGGAATCAAACAGCACTCAAAGCCCTCTGAGACGCTTTCCGTCTATCCCCGTCTCTCCCCCCATCTCTCCCTCTGTTTCTCCCCAAGTCTCTCCCTCCATCTTCCAACTCAGCAGCCATGCTAACATAAAAGGAGACGTCAGGACCTGATGGCTGACAAGAAAGAGAGAGAGAGAGAGTTAGAGAGAGAGACAAAGGTAGATGGAGAGTTGAATGTGTGAGCGAGTAGAGACAGGGACACGTTAAGAGAGGGAAAGAGAAAATATAAAAGGGTGAGAAAGCTAGAAAAAAGAAAGACAGGGAGTAGGTCTTTATTTTGCTGTTACCTCAGGGACTCTGCTGATGTGTATTGTGGTGTTACAGCCCAGCACTACAAAGACATGCTCTGTTTGTTTTTGTGGGAAAAATTTGCCAAGGGAGCCTGTGTGTGTGTGTGTGTGTGTGTGTGTGTGTGTGTGTGTGTGTGTGTGTGTGTGTGTGTGTGTATGTGTGTGACAGGCAGAAGAAGACATCCAATAGAGGTGACGACAGGGGTCAACATCTCACTGGCAGGCTGCTTTTATCAACACGATATAAATAATTCACTTCAGTTTCAGAAATTAAAATTCACTTTGGAATTCATGGTTAATCTGTTGGAATTTTTCTAGTGATTAGGTTACAAGGTAAGGTTTGGCGAATGCTTACAACAAAGCAGAAGATTTTGCCTAACACTGGGATTGAACATGGAACTCTCCACCATCCCCAATGCCATAGCAAAACATCAGCCTACTTGACTGTAACAATGTTCACAATTACTCCCTTCTTATTTTGAAATCAGTCAGGTGGGAGTCCTCTGGTTTGGTTTTAGGATCTTACAGTAGTTTACAGTGGTGTCTGTGGGTACACATTTATATGTATTCAAAGAATGCCAACATACATGATCAGTGTGTATGACATGTATAACACAGACTCCCAAAAGAGCTTTACTGATTTCTACTGCCTCTGTCAAAATATTGCTCCTGACAACATAATCACTGAATCATTAAAACTATGAGTGCAGTCGTTAAAAAAGAAAGCTTCACAAGATTTTATTTTTGCAGTTTTACTTTTGTCTACAGTCTGGGCAGAAGCCTTTGCCCTAAATAGAATTCAACATTCACTCAGTTGAATCTTGCAGCCCTCAGCTCCTAACAGGCTACTGTAATAGTGTTTCTAATGGCTGTGAGTCCTTAAGGAGCTGCATTCTCTCCTCTACTCCCCACACTCCCAGACCAGCTCTAATAATAAAGGGGACAGGAGCCAGAGAGGATCCTTTGAGGGTGCAGTGGAGGGCGGATGACCCACTTACCCACTCCCCAGGCTGTGTCTGGGCCTATGGGCAACCCACTTACACACCTACTGTCATTTACAGAAGGGCACATGCATGCACATACATACAACTAAAGACTGTGTCAGCCCTGGACTAAAGTCCTCTGCTCAGGTCAGAGTCAGGGTTAGGGGAGCAGAGAGCCGACATAGCCCAGGAATTAGTCTGTTTCAAAGAATCACAACTACAGCCACTTCCTCTGATTTTCACTGAGCCTCAACATAGACATTGTGGTGTATCTGCGTAGGGAATATATCCATTGTGTGTGTATGTGTGTGTGTGTTTGACAGAGTAAGAGGGAGAGAGTGTATCTACACAGAAATCTCAGCCTACATTTGCATTTTAATTGTGGCAATGTTTGTTCAAAAGCATGACATGCACTCACACATGACAAAAAGGAAATGGGGAGTTAAAGTGGTGAATAAGAGTGTGTCTTTGTGTGTCGTGTAGCAGTTACATGACATACCATTCTGTGTCAAGCGCCACGCATGTCTTTGTCCCACTGTCATTCCTCTCCTCCAATCCACTCTGTTACCGTTCTGTCCAAGGCGCCAGAGTTCCGTATGGAAGCATGCTCCAACTGTACCTATAGTTAGGTGTCAGTACTGCTGTTGAGCTGGCAGTCGGGTTACGCAATTCCTAATAAGACTTCTTAGTTTTCAACTTTATGCACAAAACAGCCTTTACATGATTCAGGTAATTGTTGCTTAGGGCATCTTTCTCCTTCTTCCACAGCGTAATATTTTAAAATGTTACCTCTCCTCTGTAGTGACTGACAGGACTAGGCTGCAGTATGGACAGTGAGGTGCTGTGTGTCTCTGGTGTCTATAATAAATGATGGTGTATTGAGCCCCACAGGGAAACCTAAGAAACATTATTCTGTAATGGACAGATGATGTGTGAGAGGGACAGAAGGGTTTGTGTGTGTATGCGCGTGTGTGTGTGCATGCGTGGGTGTGTGTGTGTATGGTTGTCAGGAAGCAGGCTTGGAATGGCTCCTGTAGATTTACTGTTGGTTGATCAGGTTGCTTGTGAGTTACTGTCACCCCCACCCTGATGACCCAGGAGGCAGGGTGGTATATCAGTTTGACACACCACACACACACACACACACACACACACACAGCCCTGCTCCTCTTGCTTCTGTTTGCCCATTGGACCCTCAAGGCCCCAATGGAAAGAGAGACCCTGACAATGTCCTGAGGATTGTACAGTATACTGTCCCCCTGACAATGTCCTTATATATTATTAAAATATACCAAGATAGTGTGCAATCCTAAGTTACTATGCCTTACTACTATGCCTTACACTATACTACTTCTACTTAGCTTAATTTTTCCAACATGCCAGTATTTAGAGTTCCACTTGGGTATAAACTCCCCCTAAGGGGAATTATTAACACACATCACAAGTTTAATTTATTATAATTTAATTTTCCATTCTGTGAAACATCAAAGTTGTGATTTTGCATACAAACGTAATGTCCATTAAACTATAAACACCAGACCTTTGGATATTTAAAAGTACATTATCTTGCAAATCACTCAGAAGACCATCTGGAAGATTCATTCAACATGTGAAACACAAATGTTTGTGGAACAGGTGATCTAACTGAGAATTGGTGAGAGGCATGTTTTTGTTATCATGTTAAATATGGGCGTCATGGGAGAGTCTATGGAGCTCAATCTGGTCTGATTGGCCTCAATAATCAGCCTGAGAAAAGGAATATTTGGGACAGCAGTATTGGTAAAATATCGTATAGAAAGCGTGAAACTGGTTAACTGGTCCTACAGTGAGTGAATTAATCTCACCCACCTCTAGTTTTCTGAGTGGGCCTGGGATGTTCTGTCTTTCTGGGAGACCATTAGCTCATGTCTTCTTATGACGCCCACTATCTAGTCAATTTGCCAGAAAAGGACCTTTAAAGCTGCCATGAACATTAACTATTAATGCTCCATAGTTCCAGGTCTGGAATTTTCCATTGTGGTAAAAACATTGATACATCGCTGTGATGTACTTAATTCTGAGGTCTGAAAAAATTACATTTATTATGATAATTCAAAAAATTTTATACTCATGTTTTTCCATGTTCAGCAAAACTAAGGGGCATGTATTTCTTCTAACTTTAAAATGACTTGATGTTTACAGCTGTGATTATATGTAGAAACATCACAGCCAGATGCTGCCACTGTTGCATGAGGTTAGTTCTTTCCCTTCAGCTGCCATACTCCACCTGGGGCTGCATTACTCCGAGCCAGAGCAAATCCAGTATTTGTCCTGATGAAGCAGAAAAACTATGCAAATTCATAGACTGCACCCGTCTTCCTAGGTCCCCTCAGAGTGCACAAGGTGAATATGTAGCCCAAGCAGCTTTAGTAGAATTCTTGTTTGGCCATTCACAGAGCACACTGTACACAGAAATGTTGGTCTGAACTGAGCCAGTCCTATTTTCCTTAGAGGAACAACCCAGAACCTTATGCCAACCTGACAGACTGATGTCATGATCAGTAGCCCAGTGCCGATTTATTTTTTAAACTTTGTAGGGACATGTGTTCTAGAGAAACATTACTAATCAAATAAGTATCTTGCTGTTGCACACTTGAATTTAAAGACAAAGAATAGAGACAAAAAATCCAGAAAAAGAAATATTATAAAATGCTCCATAACACTCATAGTACATCATAATCTCCACTTGAATTGCCTGAAAAGCAATTTTTATTTGTTTTTAATATATTATTTACTGTGTAATGTTTTGGGGGGAGATATATTGTGAAATTATTTTTTCTGTGAAAAATAACAGTGCATAACAATGCAAGACAACACAAAGTTACACAAAAGTGCTCAAAAGAAAATATTGCATGTAAAATGGAAAAACACAAACAGATCAGATCCATAAATCATACCAATAAATACTGTACACCACCTGTGGTGGTGCCTCTATACAGAGAGATAAGGTGCATAGAGAGGTTTTAACCATGTGAGTTGTTACATAAATATAAATACGGATGCGGTGGTAAGGTAGAGTCTTTTGCGGTTGATATGGTGTATATATTTCTATATCGTAATATAGTTTTTGGGGAATGTATTTTGATATTATTTTTGCCAATGTTACCGAGACCTAGACTTAGGCCACTTTACCGGTAGGTTTACTGTTTTTAATATTTATTTAACATACTACATGTACAGTATACTTTGATGAACTACAGTCCTAAAATAATTTTGTCGGATTGCTCTGCTTCAGCATTAGTCAGCAGCTGCTATAATGAGCCAGATAGCTGCTACTAGCCTAGCTAATGGAAGAACAGACAATTACATGGTTGGCTGGCTGCCAGTGGCTGGCTATTGAGCATAACTGACTTTAATCTTATAAAATATGAAGTAATAGACAACTACCAATATGGGGCTCTAATTAATTGTTTTATTGTTTGTTGTAGTTGTTACAGCATTTAACCAACTGTAAGTGTAAAGATAGGTTAGGGAAGAGAGACAGGTCATCAAGGAGAAGAGAACGGTCACCAGGGAGAAGAGACAGGTCAACAGGGTGGAGAGACAGGTCAACAAGGAGAGACAGGAAAGGGAATACTGCAATATGCAATTGCTTGTCAAGGAACACAACCAACCCCACATAGAGTATCATGTCATGTTGTTATTTCATAAGGCATTTCATAAAATAAACAATGATACATGGAAACAAACTGAAAAATCACTAATATCATATACAGCACTGTTGTCTTCCATGTGTATCACATTATGTACTCTTTGAGCATCACTAAAAATATCCTTCTTATTGGTCCCATATTGACACTGGCAACTGGCCATCTGGGATCATTATCTACCCCAAACATCACGAAATATCTCCCAGTCAAACCTGATCTAGTTTTACATATCAATGATCTGTTATGGACCAATATGGAGTTCATCCTCACCTCTCTGTCACTGGTTTGGGTGTTCCCAAAACCAGTAAACTGCAACACACTTTATGGTCTGCTGAAAGAGTCATCAGCTGCCACCTGCCCTCCATCAAGGTCATGACTTCAGGTAGGGGCTGCCCGATTTGGATAAAATATTAAATCGCATTTTCTTTTACAAATATTGCAATTACGGTCCATTTGCGATTTTCAAATATGGGTGGTAACAGCGTAGATTATCTCACAAAGACTACATAGTGTGCTTTTAAACTGAATAAAAATCGAGTTAAAGGTCAGTGTTTTTGAAACATTCTACACAACTGCAAATTTGAAGGTGCGGCCTGTGTCAAAACATTTCAACTATGCATTTAATGAAATGGCGTTTGCTATGTTTGTGCCATTGCCATAGCTGAAATTTCTCAGCCCTTGAGATCAGGTGTGGACTGGGGTAAAATATCAGCCCGGGAATCTGAATGGGAACGGCCGTGGGGGGGGGGGTAATTATTATAAAGATCTATTGTTGAAGTTAAATAATGTAATTGTTACATTGTTTGACTTCACAAATATATTTTTATTATATACTGCTCAAGAAAAATAAGGGAAAACCTTAGTCACACATCGGGTCTCAATGAACGAAATATATTAAACATTAAAATCCTTACTGTGTAATTTGCTGAGAACAAAATGACGTAACAACTGTCAATGGAAACCAAAATCACCATTGTGGGCTGGATTCACAAACTCACACCGAAAATCTAAGTAAACAATTGAAATCACAGACTGTTCCAACTTGTGTGAATTTCATCACAGCAACTCATAATGTGACTATGGCCCCCACGTGCCTGTATGCACTCCTGACAAAGTCTGGGCATGCTCCTGATGAGATGGCAGATGGTGTCCTGGGGATCTCCTCCCAGACTTGGATCAGGGCATCAGTGAGCTCCTGGACAGTCTGTTGTGCTACTTGGCGGCATCGGATGCACCGATACAGAACGTCCCAGAGGTTAACAATTGACTTCAGGTCTGGGGAACATGAGGGCCAGTCAATGGCATCAATGCCTTCGTCATCCAGGAACTTACTACACACTGTGGCCACATGAGGCCGGGCATTATCCTGCACCAGGAGGAACCCAGGGCCCACTGCACCAGTGTAAGGTCTGACGATGGGTCTGAGGATTTCATCCCGGTACCTAACAGCAGTCAGGGTACCATTGGTAAGCATGTTGAGGTCTGTGCAATCTTCCAAGGATATGCCTCTCCAGACCATCACTGACCCACCGCCAAACCGGTCATGCTGGATGATGTTGCAGATAGCATAACATTCACCACAGAGTCTCCAGGCTCTTTCACGTCTGGTACATGTGCGCAGTGAACCTGCTCTCATCTGTGAAGAGAACAGGGCTCCAATTCTGGTGTTCTCTGGTGAATGCCAGTTGGGCTGCATGGAGCTGGGCTGTGAGCACAGGTCCCACTAGAGGACGTTGGGCCCTCATGCCACCCTCATGGAGTCTGTTTCTGACAGTTTGGTCAGGAAACATGCTTACCAGTAGCCCGCTGGAGGTCATTTTGTAGGGCTCTTGCATTGCTCCTCCTGTTCCTCCTCGCACAAAGGAGCAGATACCGGTTCTACTGCTGGGTTGATGCCCTTCTACGGCCCTCTCCAGCTCTCCTAATGTAATGGCCCGTCTCCTGCTATCTCCTCCATGCTCTTGAGACTGTACTGGGAAACACAGCAAACCTTGCGATGGTAGGTATGGATGTGCCATCCTGGAGGAGCTGGACTACCTGTGCAACCTGAATGGGCTGCAGGCAGCACCTCATGCTACCAGTAGTGACAAGTAGTGATGGCCAAACGAGGCTTCATTAGCGATATTTTAGCAGCAGAATATTATGCTGGCAGCGCTCACATTTTCTTCATCACAATAAAAGCCATCATTGAAATTTACAAGGCAATATAGTTAACAATCTAGTCTGTAAAAAAGAACAGACACAAACAATATTGGAACGGACATTAAACATAAAATGTACAGACTAGATTGCTAACTATATTGCCTTTCATAGTTCAATGATGGCTTTTATTTTGAAAAAGAAATTCTCAGTTAGCACTGCTAGCATAATATCCTGCTGCTAGAAGAACGGTAATGAAGCCTTGTATGGCCATCACTAACCATAACTGACTTTTTTGTCAAGTGAAAAGACGAGAGAATCGTGTAGCCAGCTAAGTGTTTGTCTATCCTGAAGAAATCCTAATATCCACAAGAACTGTTTTATTTTAGGCTTCCTATTATGTAGCTACATACGGTTGTAGCCAGCGAAGTTTTTACCTCAGACATAATTCGTTTTGACTGTTACGGGAGCCGAACGCGGGACCTGTTGTTCCATAGCCCACGTCTCTAACCACTACGCTATTTAACAAGGTGGTTGCGGTTCAGGGTGGTTGCGGTTGGTGGGTGTCCCTTTGGTTGATGCTTGGCAAATGTGGGTGGATTGATTTCCTGCCTGTTGGGCCCTGTCCGGGGCCTCCCCCGGATAGGGCCACAGTGTCACCGGACGCCCCTGTCTCAGCCCCAAGGTCTTACTCTGCTATATTATTGTTCTGGGGGAGTAGGGTCAGTTCTCCTTCTCCACTACAAATCCTTGTAGA
>JACXGI010003818.1:15402-27438 GCA_016801175.1 Esox masquinongy
TCCTCTCTAGGTTTCTTCCTAAATTTCGGCCTTCTTAGGGAGTTTTTCCTAGCCACTGAAATTCAACACTACTGTTGTTTGCTCCTTGGGGTTTTAAGGCCGGGTGTTCTGTAAAAGCACTTTGTGACAACTGCTGATGTAAAAAGGGCTTTATAAATAAATTTGATTGATTGATTGATTGTGCACCAGAGAGATCAGATGGAGTGACCCACAAAATTCTTATCATCCTGGGAAAAATTGCACATAATGAGTGGCTGCTGGTTGGTAAGTTGGGTCGGCCCAGTCCACCAGGAAAAGTCCCTTACTCCCGATGGTCAGTCCGCCCCTGCTTGTGGTATATTTCCTCCCATATTAAGTATGTTTGTAAGCACCGACATTGAGGCCGAAACTTTTAATAACCATGCTGTTTTGTATGTGGGACCATATTTTGGTGCCACTCACTCACGTGTTTCCTAGCAGTTGCAGTGTTCTTAAACTAACAATAAAAATCCATCAAGTATTTAAACAAAATTAGTCCAGGTATTTATGAAATCTTAAAAAACCTACAGCACCAGCAAGAAAAACAATTGTGCATATACAATGTGTCTTGCTTGAAGTGCATTTCATTCACCTTCTTTTTGGAGCTGAAAATTGCACAAGTTGGCGATTTGGATATTGCACGTCAGTATCGCAATTTCAATTATAATTGGATTTATTGTGCAGCCCTAAAACCAGGGCAGGAAAGCATGCAGGAAAGATCATCACTGACCCCTCCCACCTGACCAACCATTATTTCTTAAATAAGAAAATGTTTTTTCTTTTAAATCGTTTACCTCAGTTCGCCACCTAGTCATTCTTTCCTCTTTCACAGCCACCTAATTATTCTTTCCTCTCCCATTGCCACCTAGTCATTCTCTCCTCTTCTATTGCCCTATAGCCACCTAGTCATTCTCTCCTCTCCTATAGCCACCTAGTCATTCTCTCCTCTCCTATAGCCACCTAGTCATTCTCTCCTCTCCTATAGCCACCTAGTCATTCTCTCCTCTTTCACGGCCACCTGGTCATTCTTTCCTCTTCTACAGCCGCCTAGTCATTCTCCTCTCTCCTACAGCCGCCTAGTCATTCTCCCCTCCTATAGCCACCTAGTCATTCTCTCCTCTCCTATAGCCACCTAGTCATTCTCTCCTCTCCTATAGCCACCTAGTTATTCTGTCCTCTCCTATCCACCTAGTCATTCTCTCCTCTCCTATAGCCACCTAGTCATTCTCTCCTTTCCTATAGCCACCTAGTCATTCTCTCCTCTGATTTCCATTGTCTCTATATGAGATTATGCCTCAGTGAATTTACCTGAATAAATACGATACAAAAAAACAACTAGGGTACATAATCAATTTAAGATTTTATAAATAGAATAAATAAAAACTAAACATCTATAAACACTATTCAACTTTTAGTTTGGTTCATCTGCAGCTGAATGTTATACTGTCCTTTGTACCTTTGGGACGGCAAATATTTTAGTCCTGTTTATTGTGCATAAAGGATAATGCCATGCAGAGTGCTTTTTTTATTTCAAAGGCTGTGTCCTTTTGTGCGAAGCAAGCACAGCAGCTGCCATTGAAGTTGTTTTTCCTAAATACACCCACACTGCAACAAAAAAATCTTTTAAGTAGCAATAATGTTTTTCTTGACTGTTCTACAGACACTAGACAGAATACAAGGACTGGTCACTGAAGGACACACAGTACTCCAGTAACAATCTCCTAACCTTGAGATGGACTGGTTCATTCTTTTCTGCATCAAAAACATGATTTGAATACTTAAATAAGAATTCCATAAAGTTTGCCAAGAGGGCTCAGAATATAACTCAGAAATGCCAAAACATTTAATGATTAGACTCCTTTCAAGCTTCATGAAAGAGAAAAATTGAATACATTTAATGTTTTTCCTGCTTATTTATTTTCGGTTGGCAGTGTTCACTGGAGAAATACAATTGCATTCCCTAATGATAAAGGCCCCTCTCATTTTCTAATTTTCAAACTGTGTGTTTGTTTGTGTGTGTGTATCCGTGAGAATATCTGTAGGGCAAAATTGTACAGTCGTTTTTCCAACACAATGGATGTAATCTGACCGGTAGGGGTCCTAGATGCTGTTCTAAACTGTAATGTCCTTGGAAAAGGCTAAACATTCCAGCCATCTTTTCACTATTGACAGAGATCCTTCATTGTTTAGAGGTGTGTGTGTGTGTGTGTTTCAGTATTCTGACAATGGCAAAGCTCCTGTCTTACCTGTAGATTAGGGCAGATCAAACAGTGATTGACAGCTCCCATATCCCCCTTCTGTCCTCTCCCTCCCTGTGTGTTAGGGGTTACTGTGTAAAACCATGGCTACAGTGAGACAGGATGATAGAAGGAAAGGAAAAGAAAGGTGTGCGCATTTGCGTTTGTGCGTGCATGTGTGTGTGCGTGAGAGAGATGAAAGTGTATTGAGCCCACCTGTCAGTCCCTGCCATGTTTTACAGGCTGTCCGCTCCACAATGTGATTAGAGTTGTCTACTGTGATGTGATGACATGACCTGAAACCACAGAGAGGGAGGAGAGAGAGCTGAGAGAGAGGGACCCGCAAAATGAGGTGGAAACAGAGCTGCACTTCCTAACCTGCTACAAAATGTATGATCATATTAGAAACACATATTTCCCTCAGATCAGACCGATTCATAAAGAATATGAAATCAAATCAAACATTGATAAAGTTCTGTATCTGCAGCAATGTGCAATCCCAGAAGGAATATTTGGGGAAATAGAAAGAAAGGTAGAGTGAGATTTGGGTAGAAATGTTTAGAGATTTCTACACCGTGGTTAGTTCGGCTTGAGATGAGAATCCATCAGAATGATACTGTTGAAACTTAGGGCTGCGTGTCGATTTTATTTACCAATAGGAAAGCTGAACTTTTGAATACAATTTTGTAACACCTGGAGCTTCTTTATTGTTAGCATTTTTTGGCATGTAATGATTGATGTTTTTGTGTCTTTCAGAGAGGGGTATGTTGTATATTATATTACGATCAGAGATGATCAGAAATGATTGAAAAATATTTTATGGTGGATTTATTTTAGATTATGTTTACTGAGAGGAACCTGGTTCAGAAAGGCAGAACAGTTTTCCCCACATCTAAACTGCACTCTACCCTGTTGTTTCTTTCTCAGACCTGGGTTTGGGTTTGCAGACTCAGGTATGGCTGCTACAAATATACCCCATATCTACAAACAGTCATGCAAAAGTGTTAAGGTGGGTGGTATCTACCCCAACACGCAGACACGCGTGCGCGCACAAACACACACTTCTGGTGTGTTGACCCTCATATGTTCCCAATACAGGTTAGAGTTTGTGAAGAGAATTTGAACGGGAGGAGGGAGAGCTGTGTTTAGGTTAACTGTCTGCCCCAACTCTAATGGAGGAGAAATAAACACAAGTGTATTTGTAGGCCTACTCCTCCCATACGTGTGCATGCACACACACACACCACTCCTAAACACACCTCAGTCACTCAAATCTAATATAGCAGAAAATGGGCAGCACTCTGGTGCTCTTCTGGCTGTGCTCTGCTGGTGTTTTTACTGCAGCTTAATAGGGCCCAGATGCCTAATATTAGACATAATCTGTCACAATAGTTTTGTTTATATAATGTAATTATTCCAGGCAGTTGTTTCCAATTACGTTGTTTAAAATGTTTAATTGAATTAAATGGGAGATCTCTATGTGAACTGAAATGGCGTAGACAAACAATAGCAGGTCAGACATGTGCAGCCAGGACCCTGACGACCCTCTGTGTGTGATTGTGTACGTGTGTGGTTGTGTGTGTGTATATATATTATGTGCATATGTTTGCAAGTGCACGTGTGTGCGAGCATGCATGTGTGCCTTCGTGGGTGTTTGTGCTTGAGAAATGTTTATCACTTAGTGCCACAGGCATCTTGAAGGACACCCCAAATATAAACATTCCTTATCTAGTTCCTTTTTTAGGTGATTAATGAGGATAACAATAATAGACGTAATGGTGGTGGATTTTATTACAAGCTTTGGATTCCAGGGAACACAACAATAACAAACAGAAACTGTGTCAGTGTTTAAACTTGTCACACAGCAGCAACATACAACACTTTGGACTCACTGGTTAGTTTCCCAGACAACCTGACGACGGTATGAGTGTGTTTGTGTGAGAGAGACACACAAACATGTTCTGTATGTGAGTTATGGTATTGGCATAGTAACCTGCCGTTACTGTCCTCTCCTGTTGTTTTTATGTCTAACAACAGAGCTTTACAAGACTTACTGTAATTATGAATGTAATGGAGCTCCGATTACAATGAAATATGCTGCAATCACAAATGCCCACTAAAATTAGGAACTTCAGTAAAAAAAAGGAAAATGCTTTTGACGTAGGTTATTGGGGACAGAGAGACTGAGGGAGGTAGGAGGGGAGAATGGAAGGAGAGGTGAGGAGAAGAGGAGACAAAGCAGAGTGTGTGCATAACTATACTATACTAGAAACCCTCATATCTGTTTGTTTGGGCCTTCACACCCAAAGCAGGAAACTCACAGTGAGCTGCCAGGTTATAGAAGGGGTAGAGAGGGAAGGAGAGGGAGCAGCGAGCAACCTGTCAAATATCCTGAGGAGAGAAAATGAGAGCCAGCGTTCAACTGCATTCCACAGAGAAAGAGAGAGGGTAAAGAAGAGGACAAGGATCCCTTCAGCAGGGAAGTGTTGCGTGACTCACATTGCATAAACACACACACACTCAGACACGGACATTGCCCAACAGTGGCCAACCCAGAATATTGTGCAGTGAAGTGTTGTCTCACTGGTAACTTTAGTGTGGATGATTTAACGCTTAGCTGCAATCAGCGTTAAAATGTTCCAGAACCCTCATTCAGACATAACAGCTGGCGGTGAAGTGAGTGAGTGTGCGTGGGTGAGTGTGAGTGTGCATGCATCCGTGTTATGCGTGTGTGTGTGTGTGTGTGTGTGTGTGTGTAAGCCTCACTCAGCCATAACAGGCGTCTGGGCTGTTTACAGAGGCAGGCCACAATGCAGAGGACAGATGTGGAAAACCCCTTCACTTTCTAGACAAGGGCCCCTTCTTCCCTTGCTTTCCTCTCCTCCGCTCAGACTTGAGATGGAGAGATGGAGTTACTGAACTAACTTCCTGGATTACATCAAACACCCCTGTGGAAGCAGGACCTCATCCCCCCTTCCACTCTTCCCTCCCTGCATCCCTCCCTCTGTGGGATGTCTATCTCTCCATCTCTCAGTCCAGACGAGTGTAGAAACACAGGAGTGTCCGGCCATGTCTACGCCACTCACAGACATACGTACGCACACGCACAACCTGCACAGCCTTTCGTTGCCCTCAGACTGTGTATGTGTGTTTTATACGTGATCACGTGCTTGCACGTATGTCCACCACATGTCGGAGGGAAGTCACGCTGGCTAACAGCTCCGAGTTGGTGAGGAAAATCTACATCAGCATTGAAAGAAGCACACGAGTATGCAGAACCATCTTCAGGTGCAGGACAGACAAATGTATCCAACAGTGAAGTCTGCAACATGGCACTTTGCTCATGCACTCAGTCACTCAAGAACCAATTTGGACCTTTGGGGGAGAGAATTTGGGAGAGTTGGGAGTAGTCAGTGGAGAGTAGGGGGTAGGGTTTAGGGGAGGGGGGGTAGTCAGTGGAGAGTAGGGGGTAGGGGGTAGGGTTTAGGGGAAAATAGGGAGGAGTCAATGGAGAGTATGATGTCGGGGGTTGGGTTTAGGGAAGAATAGGGAGGAGCCAATGGAGAGTACGGTGTAGGGGGTAGGGTTTAGGGGAAAATAGGGAGGGGTCAATGGAGAGTACGGTGTACGGGGTAGGGTTTAGTTGTGAATAGTAAGGAGCCAATGGAGAGTACGATGTAGGGGGTAGGGTTTAGGGGTGAATATTAAGGAGCCAATTGAGAGTATGGTGTAGGGGGTAGGGTTTAGGGGAGAATAGGGAGGAGTCAATGGAGAGTATGATGTAGGGGGTTGGGTTTAGGGAAGAATAGGGAGGAGCCAATGGAGAGTATGGTGTAGGGGGTAGGGTTTAGTGGAGAGTAGGGGCTAGGGGGAGTAAGGGGTACTCAGTGGAGAATAGGATAAAGTAAAGTTGTCATACACAGTCAGTGTTTCCCTTCTGTTGTAATTACAGTGGTGCCCCGCCGCTGCTAAATTGTGATGCTCTGCCACAGAAAAACAGAATATTTTTGTGAAATACAATTTTTTCCCCAAGCTGAGCACAGTTTACCTTTGTGCGCAGTTTACTACTGCACGAGCATCAGTGCAGAGCAACAACGCCATGCACCCGACATTCCGAGTATCAAGCTAGCGAGTGAGGTCAGAGAAACATAACTGGCTGTGTCTGTGGATGCGTACGTTTGTGTTGAAATGTCACATTGATATAAAGTAGGTAGCCATCATCTCTGCGACAACCAAAGGTAAGAAGCAAGCTAGCTAACTAACTGTCACAACTCTATAGCTACAATCGGCTATAATAGATTAGCATCATGCAGGCAGCATTAGAGATTCGGCAGCAACAATAAGACTTTCGTAAGGTTTTCATGTTTTGCCTTCAAAGTAAAAGTCTGTGGTGTGTATATATAATGTGTATTGTGTACACTTATTTTTTTTAAACTATGTGGGGGAAAAATATATATAATATAAACAAAAAAAATACTATTTAAATAATACTTTACATAAGGTAAAGGATATGATAAGGGGGATCACACTGAGAAATGGTTAGAGAACATCTAATATTAAAAAAGCCTATTTTGATGTTATTATTGTTGTTAATTTGCTTGTGCTCATTAGCTTTGGAGTGGGATTGCGTTATAAATCCCCCCACTGTAATGTACTGTACAAGGGATACTTTTTGTGGAAAAACTATTCAGTGCCGCAGTGAATGTATTGTATGAAATACTCAGGAGAGTTTGTAAAGTTACAAATCTAATGTGAAATCATGGGGCACTGTGTGCTACATACAGCAAAACTATATTTTCTACCCCCTCTTTAACCCTCAATGCAACACACAGTAATATACTGTACATGGAATTCATATTGCCTCATTAGTTAGTAGGTAGTGGCTTTTATGGGATGCGATTCATGAAAAGTTTTGGAGAATGTTTATTTGATGCAGGTACTTAGGTTATTATTAGGGAATGATGTTAAGAGTGTATTGCACAAAAACATTTTAAGAAAATAAAGTTGACAAGCAAGAGAGACTGGTGTACAGGGAGGACATTTTAGCATTTCACGCATCAATGCTTTTGGGACGTTGATGATGGCGTGTTGGGGAATAAAAGTAGGGGAAACACTGCACAGTACTTGGTTGCAAATCCTTTGCATTTGATGACTGCCAGAAGTCTGCGACCCATAGACATCACACACTGGATATCCCTGGTGATGCTCTGCCAGACCTATACTGCAACCATTTTCAGTGCCTGTTTGTTTCTGGACATTTGGAGGTCACTGTGTCAGTTTTTCTGTATGAGTAAAGACATGTGATTGTAATGTAACATGTGTGATAAGATTAAGACCCCCTGGGCTACATCTCAGTCTGAACAACGTCTAGTACCTCCAACAACCCATGATGCGTTAGCTGAAAATTAGTGTTAGTGACTAGGTTGTTTGTCATTGTTGGGTTAATTCTATAACTGGCTTAGATATTCATTGTTCATGTCCAAAACATTCCAAAAAAATGAAGATACAAGTTGTAAAATAAAAAGCCTCAGTAACTATATCAAATGAAACATACAGTATTTCAGAAAAAGTAAATGAGTTAAACACAAAGAGATATCCTCATTCAGCTATGACACCAGAAATATCCACTTAGTTGTTACATCCAACTGTAGTGCGACAACATGGTTTGCCTGTTTGCTTAGGAGTGCATGAAACATTAAGCATCACCAATGACAATTCACACAATTGTTAAAATACCCGTAAAATTTGCTGAATATAGCTAGGTGGCTAATGTGAGCGGGTAGGGTCAGTTCTCCTTCTCCACTGTAAAAACTTGTAAACCTAAGGAATGCACTCTCTAAATTTTCTGGTCTCTTGCTCCATTCAAACTTGGCCCACATCTCCCGAGTACCAGGCTCTAAATACTCGTTGGTGCCACTGTCCAAAGTCCTCCTGGCTGTGTTGCAGATCAAGACGATACCTGACAATTCCAGCTGCCAGTCTGATACCCACCCCCCCTCTACCTGGTTGTCCCTGTACCTGTCCATCTGGTCATGCTTCAGACCTGGATTAGGTTTTATAGACTCTGGACACAACCCAAATGAATTTACTAATTATTACAACTTGTACTCTTAAAACGTTCACCCGGCACAGCCAGAAGAGGACTGGTCGCCCCTCCGAGGCTTGTTCCTCTCTAGGTTTCTTCCTAAATTTTGGCCCCTCTTAGGGAGTTTTTCCTAGCCACTGTGCTTCAGTGTTGTTGCTTACTCCTTGGGGTTTCAGGCTGGGTGTTTTGTAAAAGCACTTTGGGACAACTGCTGGTGTAAAAAGGGCTTTATAAATAAATAATAAATGATTGATTGAGTGAGTGAGCATGCTACGTTTTCATAAAACTTGCTTTATGTCAAAAAAAGGCATATTTGTCTACAACCCTGTTTCCAAAATAGTTGGGACGCTGCGTAAAATGGAAATAAAAACTGAATGCAATGATGTGCAAATCATTTCAACCCTACAGCTCCAGAAAAAATTAAGAAACCACTGCACCTTTTTCTATCCTTTCCAAAAAAGTCGAAAAGGAAGGTTTTGCGTGAGGAACAGAAGGGTTAAAATTAAGAGACCACTGCAAACTGAACACTTCTGTTCCTCACTCAAAACATTCCTTTTCAACTTTTTTGGAAAGGAAAAAAAAGTGCAATGGTCTCTTAATTTTTTCCGAAACTGTATATTCAATAGAAAATAGTACAAAGAAAACATATCAAATGTTGAAACTGAGAAATATTATTGTTTCTTGAAAAATATATGCCCACTTTGAATTTTGTGCCAGCAACACATTTCAACAAGACTGGAAAAGTTGTGTAACGCTAAAAGAAAACCTGGTGGAACATCTCACAACTAATTATATTAATTGGTAACAGATCAGTAAAATGATTGGGTATAAAAAGAGTATCCCAGAGAGGATGAGTCTTTCTGAATTAAAGATGGGAAGGGGTTCACCACTCTGTGAAAGACTGTGCACCGTCTTTCACAGAAAGACTGCACTATTGTCTGTGAGCACAGTATGTCGCTGCATCCACAAAGGCAAGTAAAAAATCTACCATGCATAGAAGAAACCTTATATAAACATGATCCAAAAACGCTGCCTTCTCTGGGCCTGAACTAATTTAAGATGGATGAAGTGGAAAACTGGCGAAGCGAAAAACTGTCCTATGGTCTGACAGATCAAAATTTGAAATTCTTTTTGGGAATCATGGACGCCTTGTCCTCCGGGCTAAAGAGGAGAGGGACCATCCGGCATGTTATTAGCACACAGTTCAAAAGGCCAGCATCCGTGATGGTTTGGGGGTGCATTAGTGCACATGGCATAGGTGATTTCCACATCTGTGAAGACTCCATTACTCATGCTGAACAATATATACAGGTTTTGGAGCAACACATGTTGCCATCCAGACAATGTCTTTTTCAGGTCATGCCTTGCTTATTTCAGCAAGACAATGCCAAACCACATTCTGCACATATTACAACAGCATGGGTCTGTAGTAAAAGTGTCCGGGTGCTATACTGACCTTCTTGCAGTCCAGACCTGTCACCCATTGAAAACATTTGGCGCATTTGGTCTCCGCAGTTCCCAAACGCTTGTTAAACGAAGAGGTGATGCAACACAGTGGTAAACATGCCCCTGTGTTGCTGGCATCAAATTCTAAATGGGCATGTATTTTTCCAAAAACAATGAAATGTCTCAGTTTCAACATTGGATATGTTGTCTTTGTACTATTTTGAATTAGATATAGGGATTAGGGGTGTAACAGTATGCAAAAGTCATGGTTTTGTAAGTACCGAAAATTTGAAGTCACATTTCGCTATGATTTCGGTACAGTGCAAAAAGACATGCCAAACATAACATTTAATTTATTGCGACGTTATTAACTTTGCCCATTGCCACTGTAGTTAAAGCTGCACTAGGTAGGATTTTTTTAGTAAAAAATAAATTACAGCATTTTGCAATTACTCACTGGTCAGAAAGTGAGTAATTGCACTCACTGCCCGAGAGAGAATGAAGTTCCGAATAATAATATGAAAAATAGAATGACCTGTTCCAAAAAAACTTCACTCCCGTACTAAATATACAGCTCCGGAAAAAATTGAGACCACTGCACCTTTTTCTTTCCTTTCCAAAAAAGTTGAAAAGGAATGTTTTCAGTGAGGAACAGAAGTGTTCAATTTGCAGTGGTCTCTTAATTTTAACCCTTCTGTTCCTCACGCAATACCTTCCTTTTTCACTTTTTTGGAAAGGAAAGAAAATGTGCAGTGGTCTCATAATTTTTCGGGAGCTGTATAGTATATCATCCAGGTAAAATGTGCATTCACAAAATAAACCAAGGAGGAAAGCCCGCATCGCAGAAGGCGATTGGCTGGAATGGGATTGCTGGAACAGAATTGTCTGGAAAGTAGCAGCACGCTCCAAAAATTATAAATTGACATTTTAGTGACACTGAACTGTCTGTGTTGCTAAACAACTCTTAGAGGGCCTCATCAGCTTACACAACGTGTTTACAGGGGACAAAACATGAGTTTTTTTAGTGGAGCTCTAACTGGAAAGCCTTAATTTTCCCAAACGGGAGACCTGAAGGTTACGGGAGGGTCTTGAAGCTCTGACTTGTCGTTTGTGTTCGACATATTTATTTACGAGGCTGCGTTACATGCTCTAGGCTACTTTAGTTGCTAAGTTACGGCTCCAAGATCCGTCTCCGGGGGGAAACTCTGAGTTTAGAATGTTAGTTTCACACACAAAAAAGTAACGTGTGGTTAAAACTAGATTATATTAATTCAGATTAAACCGCATACCGACCCAAACGTCCTGTACCGAACGGTACGGTATGGATACGTGTACCATTATACCCCTAATAGGGATAAATTATTTGCACATCAAAGCATCCTGTTTTTATTAGCATTTTACGCAGCATCCCAACTTTTTGGAAAAAGGGTTGTACATTTACAAACATCCTCTCAAATGTAATTCATGTTCTGCATGATATATTAAAAAGTTGTAATTACTAACAAGTCCTCCCATCCTTGTATTTTGTCACCCATTATTCCAAAAGCCAGTCTTCAGCCTTGAATCACAGAGGTTCATGGGAATTTTGGGAACATTTGTTAAAAATTACACAACTAGATTTGCTTAGTTTGGATGGCCAACTAGAGGGCTGAAAGGGCACTACAGCTTTTGAGTCCAGTTCTGTAAAGTTGAGTCCGGTGCTAGTCTGATTCATGCGGCTTGCAGTATTGCCTAACAGAGCGGGAGGAGTAAGCACTGGTATTGGACTGCAGCCAGTATGTTTGGGCTGTTGGAGGGAGGGGCTTTAGTATTTTATCTGTCCAGTGGTGTGCAGCTGTATTTACCTCCAGTGTTTGTTGTTTCCAAAGTGAGAAAGAGACAGAGAAAGATAGAGAGAGAGGGAGAGATAGAGTGGGAAAGAGAAGGAGGGAAGGGGGATTTTCTGTGTCAGTGCCTCAGAGGATTTTGGCGGTGGCTTTGTGGATCCTGTGTTGTTGTAGGGAGAGGGAATAAGATTTAAGAATTAGCCATGTCAACCAGGACTTAACTCCCTCAGTCACAGGCCTACACCTCTCCCTTCTAGCCTCTCTCCTGTCTCCCCTGCGTCTTCCCAAGTTGTACCCTGCACCTGTGCATATTCAGGCCCACACTTTTACAGGCCCACACCTCTACAGGCCCACACCTCTACAGGCCCACACCTCTTCAGTCCCACATCTCTTCAGGCACACACCTCTACCAGCTCACACCTCT
>JACXGI010003818.1:27538-59045 GCA_016801175.1 Esox masquinongy
CACACCTCTTCAGGCCCACACATTTACAGGCCCACACCTCTACAGGCACACACCTCTTCAGGCCCACAGCTCTGGTGGCCCATACCTTTTTAGGCCCACACCTCTACAGGCCCATATTCTTCTTGAGGCCCACCCCTCTACCGGCTCAAGACTCTACAGGCCCAAAATATCTTTCCAAGCTTCGGTTTCCTCTACCATGCTCCTGCATCCTTGTCCCCTACAACCTTACCCCAGTTTCTCTCCAGCAGACATTTTAACCAGCCCTGTCTTTCCAGCCAAATCCCCATACTCCAAGCCTCAGGCCCTTTCGTCCTCTCCTCCCACTCCCCTGCCCAGACATAGCTCACTAGGTTAAATGCTGGTCTCTGACCCCCACCCGCCTAGCGTCCCTGTTCCCAAGGATAAACAGTGTGTGTGTAAAGAAACAGGTTCTAGCCTCTTGGTTTTGTGTCATGCTTCCTGAAGCGAGCCCACTTTCAATTACTGCCACTCCAGTCCAGCATAGTTGCCCTGTGTGTGTTTGTGTGTGTGTTTGTGCATAATGCTGCATGGCGTGGCTATCTGACTGGGCCGGGTGGTTTGTTTGTGGCAGGTGGCCAGCCCTTTCCCTCTGCTTTGTGCTTGTCTGACCAGCAGAGAGATAGTCACTGTTTCCACTAAGCTCCAGTTATCACCATCTGATGAACAAACACACATACACACACACTAAACTCTAATCGGCATAAAAAAGTGTATAAACCACAAAAGTTTGATATTTGGGCCCATATTCTTTGCATGCACTGACAGACTTGGCATGGATATCACATTTTTAATTTAGTTTTTGATCTAGTTTATGTTTTGCCCAATTCCATCTCCACAACACCAGAGTCACTGTAACCTTTAATTTGGTAGATATTTGGTAGGTTTGCTTTTGAAGTTGGATATCTGAGAAGAAACGCGCTACATTTCAACAACTATCTGTAGGCTATGACAGGGATTAGGCAAACTGTTTAAATCTCTCTACACTACAACCAAATTATGGGCTCTCCATACCAGCTCCACTGCACTCATACTCCGGCTCAGGCCTCTTTAATTACATTTAAATATAATCAGAAAGCATTGGTTCTCTTACCTTAGCAAGCAGTTCACTTAAGTAGACTGTTGTAAAAACAGTCCAAGTAGTCCTTCAATAAATTCTTCCAAAATCTTGCCGGATTTGCCACAACTCTTATTTTGACATTGGCGGATTTGGGCTTTTTCTTGTTCAAGTGACCACACATCTTAAATTATGTTGAGGTCTGGGGTGGCCAATCTTAATCTGTGAGAATTCCATCTACTGTACATACTTCTGCTCCAATTAGGTCTTAATCATGTTTGCATAGTATTTAGGGTTGTTATTGTGTGGCAAGATAACATGCTAATAAGTCCTTTGGTTTTGGGTTATGTTCAGGTAAACAAAAAATAAAAACATATTTCTAAATAAAGTTCTTGAAGATCAAGGGGTGGTTATTAAATTGGAATTACTGAATTACTGTTTTATTTGTGCAAATAATAAAAAATAGTGTTATAATTTGTATTGAATAACTGAACAAAAACAGAAATACTAACGTACAAATACTATGGTATAGTAAAATCTGACTTACATGGACATCAATTTTATTTATTGCAAGTCTGAATAAGAACTACACCTTTGTTTTTTCAATGTTTTAGATTAGAAACAGAAGGATACAGACGAGTCAAATTAGCGGAAGCAGGAATTAAATCTCAGAAATAAGATATATTTGGAATGTTACCATTCAACCACAATTCCATGTGCCATGTAAAAAACTTGTGATTCCCATGAGTTAACCCTGAGTTAATGTTTTGTCCCTTAATTTTCCAGTTTCTACTAAAGTAAAATATACAGTGAGTATGGTGAAAATGGGAAAACATCTGTACATGTGCTTTCACTGTAAAGAATCATTCCATTGTCTGATCTCCAATTTGATACTATTCAAAATAACTTAATACATAATACCAAAAAAATAAGAAATATTAAACGCACAATGGGTGACTCTTCTTCAAGCACAAATTTAACAGAGACCAAATTTTTGGTCTCTTTTAAAACAGACTTAGAACATACTTCTCCAGCGTGACAATCGAACATACTTCTCCAGCGTGACAATCGAAAGTGAGCACTTGCATGCCTCCACTTATAATGGCAAAATGCATTCAGGGTAGGACTGTCAAATAGGACACATTTATTGGCAAGTTGGATCACTTCATTATTTATTTCAAAGAAGGAAAAAAGGCAAAGGAGCTAAATTGAAATGTGGTTTATTGTCACCAGAGTAAAATTCAACTAAATAAAAGCTTGTACACCTGTATGACAGGGTTATTCAATCCTGGAGGGCTGAAACACTTTAGTTTTTTACCTAGTTAAACTGTACTGAACAAAAATATAAAAACAACACAACAATTTCAGAGTTACTGCCCAGTATAGCTGAAACCAGGATTAACCCATAGAGAACATACTTCTCCAGCGTGACAATCGAAAGTGAGCACTTGCATGCCTCCACTTATAATGGCAAAATGCATTCAGGGTAGGACCCTAGTCATAGATGAGCCTCCTTACTTGGTTTCTGACAGTTTGTGCAAGAAAATCTTTGGTTTTGCAAACACACAGTTCATTAGCTGTCCGGGTAGGTGGTCCCAGATGATCCCAGATGTGGAGGCCTGGGCTGGCGTGGTTACATGTGGTCTGCAGTTGTGAGGCCAGTTGTCTGATAATCTTGCTGATAATCCTGCTGTCAGCATGCCGATTGCACGCTCCCTTTAAAACTTGAGTCATTTGTGTTATGCGGCAAACATTTTAGAGTAGCCATTCATTTTCCCCAAGCATAAGGAGCACCTGTGTAATGATCATGCTGTTTAATCAGCTTCTTGATATCCAACAACTGTCGTGGAGATGGATTATCTTGGCAATAGAGAAATGCTAACTAACAGGGATGCTAACACAGTTTTGCTTTTTTATGCTCTATTTGTGATTATGGACAATGTCTGGGATCTTACATCTTAGCTCACGAAACATGGAATCAAAAATTAACTTTTTACATTCGTTCAGCATTATTAGCTAGGGGTTTTAATGTTGGTGTGGTAATAGGTCAAATGTATTTCTTCATTTTTAAGTATTAAAAAAATAATTATCTTTGGAAATTACCTGGAGGAGTGTCCCATATTGACAGATGACAATTGGTAAATTGGGACATATTCAAACATTTTTGAAATGCAAGAGTAGTATGAACACCATTTACATTTATTTTTATTCCCAAATCCATCACATTGCAAAAGATGTTATAATGAGCCACTGAATTCCCCTTTTTAGTTCTTCAAAACCATGACATTACCTCAAAACGTTATGTGATTTCACTTATCATTATACCCAAAATGATGAAGTCACACCCATTAAACCCATTTTGTACGGTCACACACTTCCTCTGTAATACGCACATTTCGATTTTTGATGACAGCATTATGCACATGCAAAGATATCTGTTACAAAGCTTAACTGTCCCATTTTGGAATGGAGAGAATTGGTCAGGGGTTTGAATACTTTTGCAAGGCACTGTATTTACTAAGTGTGCGTGCATATAACAGTATTTGCCCCCTGCATTGTGTTTGCATTGTTGTACATTTACAACATTGCATTTGGTCAAATCTTTTCGTGGACTTTCTGTATATAGAGGGAGTGTTGGGGGAGTAATGTTCTGTTGGAAAGATGAGTCAAAAGTAGAACTACTAGGGCAACAGGGGTCCTGTTATGTCTGGCAAAAACCAAACACTGCATTCCACATTAAGAACCTCATATCAACGGTCAACCTAGACAACTGAAGGAACCATGAATTCTGCTTTGTATCAGAGAATTCTACAGGAGAATGACAGGCCATTCATCAGTGAGCTGAAGCTAAAGCGCAGCTGGGTCATGCAGCAACACAATGATCTGAAACACGAGCAAGTCTACATCATAATGTTTGAAGAGCAAGACATTTAAAGTTTTGAAATGACTTAGTCAAAGTTCAAACCTAAATCCCATAGAGATGTGGCAAGACCTGAAACAGGCACTTCATGGGTGGTTG
The DNA here is from genome assembly GCA_016801175.1 of Esox masquinongy. NCBI lineage: Eukaryota > Metazoa > Chordata > Actinopteri > Esociformes > Esocidae > Esox > Esox masquinongy. Next base: position 31,633 of record JACXGI010003818.1, read on the forward strand.
CAACTAGTTTTAATGTTTCAAATATTTTTTTTAAACAGTGTACCAGACAGTGTGTGGAGTGTTCTAGTTTGCAGCCACTCTAAAATGTTGTCAGATATGTAATATGATAGAAAAGAGGAAAAAACAGAGTGGGGGTCAAGAGTTATCATTTGCAGTGTGCGCATTTTATGAATATATGTCTGGGTCTAAAGTGCTTTCACACCAAAAGAGGCATCCGCCACCCAAGACACCTTGTTTTTGTTAAAGGCTTCTTTTTCACAGGTGGCAGGCAGAGCATGTTGAACCTCGTTGTCAAGAGAAGGCAGCAATGGGCCGTCTCCGAACAGGCCAGGATTTCGTGTCATCTGGTGTGCATTTTCAGGCTGTCATGATTTAATACTTAATGGAAATATAATCTAGCGTACAAGTGATTTAAATAATATGCATATGTGATCCAGTGATGTGCGGTGAAGTCTAAGTCAGGGTGGGCAATGAGAAATATACTACAATCTGATAGTCTACTCACTAGACAGGTTGAACTTCCCAGCAAATGGTGAATCTATTTCTATTATGTCATTAGATTGGAAGCATACATGTTGTTCTGCCCTCGCACTGTGTTGCCATACAAAACAAGGCAGACAGTTAACAACTGGTCTTCACTAAACTCTCAAAGGCATAACTTTTCTTCAGTGAATTTACTGAACTTTAGCTGTGAAACTGAAAGGTGTGGAAAATATTACATATCTTTACTATGCATATTGCTATGTAAACTAGCATTAAAGACTCCATGTTACACAAGTATCACCAAACAAACATGTCAATTCTGCTAATAACTAAACCAACCACATAGTAGTAATTAACTAGCTAACTCAACATTAGGTTATAGCCAAGTGGAAATATACGTGTGGGTTGTGAAATACAGGAACACGTCATCATTTTGTTTCGCTACATGACAAGTGCGAAGTAATAATAGCCAATTAGCTAGCTAAATGGCTAACAAAGTACGATACACGTACTTTGATGTAAATTGTAAACGATACAAAAAGACAATTTACATTTATGAATTATCTTAACTATATCGAAAACAACATGAAACATTGAAATACATGAATTCAGCTTACAAGCAAATGTTTTACCAAAGCTTAAGTGAAATAAGATATCGAAGCACTGAAAGGTTAAACCTCCTATTGCGCAGTCTACAATACCACAAAGCTCCAGTAGGAGGCATTTAACACCATTAAATGAAAAGGAAATCAATCATAATAACTACAACAAATAATCTCTTGCCTTCTAAACAGGAGGTCAGCACACATGTTTTAAAGAGAACTGTATTTGTTGTAGTTATTATGATTGATATCTATTGACACTGCACTGGACAATTCTGCATGATTCGCAAAGTAAGCAGTTAAGTGTGTGAATAGCGGACAATTGCATAAGCAAAACATTTTTTCAAAATCTCGTTAAGCAAAATCGAAGTGTGTCTGATTGACAATCTAAAAACTTAAAGTCTGAATCCAGTAAAAAAAAAAATATAGCCTAGAAAATCGGGGAGTAGATGAACGAACTATTGCAGAAACTTGCTAAAAACCTACTTTATTTGAAGACGAAATCCAATCACCTATCCTTCTGAACGATTTTGGATCTGTAAGATCAGATGTTGGTCTACCCTTGCTTTGACAGAATTTATTTATTTTTTTCTTCAAAAGATAAAGTGCAAAATAGTGCTAGATGCTACAGTACAAGGAAGTTGGTACTTCCATAGGTAGCTAGGCCAGTTAGCTTTGCTAGATTTTATCGCGGGACTGAAGAGCCAGTGGGTAAAATATTTTGATTGGTGGGAAGCGACATACTGTAACTACGCCCCAAAAGCACAGAGGCTTTGTGCTTTTTCATACCCATTTGTAAGAATATGTGAACGCATGTGTCAACCGTCAAAATTGTTTGCATTCACTTGAACTAGAGGGAAAAACAATGCTTTTGCCCCCACCTTTTTGAGGAGCAGAGCCGAGAAGAGTCCAGCCCGCAAACGTTAGAGGGAGCGGGAGTGGTGGAGAGCAGTTTAGCCAATACTACCACCACACATATTTCTTGTAATTAAATCCACAAAATTGAATGAATAAATAAATACATTTTCTGGAGTAATTCAAATGAAAGTACAAATCTTTTGCACACCTGCAAATCGACCGGTGCGTCGGAGAAGACCGAAGGTCGAAAAAATATTGAACAAGAACTCCCGCACACTGTCCATATAACTTGCAATATCAAAAAGCTTTAATGAAAACAACATTTCGGTCAGAGGACCTTCATCAGGTTAATCAGGTCATAACCTGACGAAGGTCCTCGTACCGAAACGTTGTTTTCATTAAAGCTTTTCGATATTGCCAGTTATATGGACAGTGTGCGGGAGTTCTTGGTGTAATTCAAATGAAATTTCTGTTGAGAATTCAACTATCACTGCAGAAAGAATATTTATTTGGAACACAATTTCATATTTTAGATGAACAAGATTCGTTACCATGTAAATGGGTGAAAATGTCACTTTTCTTACAGATACTTTCTGCGACTGAGGTCTAAAGACAATGTCTCGCTCAACGTGCATTGGAGTTGAATGAGTGGTGACGTACAGTCTGGTTCGGAGCTCCATCCACCTTCATTTATGAACAGATCCAGAAAACTATATTAATTTGGAAGCAATTAAAACAAAACAAAAATATTATCACCAGCAACATCACTTGTCCCCTGGAGAGTGGCATCTTAATTACCATGTAAACAACATTGTCACCGAGTTTACATGCCTTCCGAGTCCGGGGTCTGGCCAACTCACAGTGCGGGCATGTGTTACGGTGAACCTCGGGCACATTGGGGGCCAAATCTCAGTGCATGCATGTGTTACGGTGAACCTCGGGCACATTGGGGGCCAAATCTCAGTGCATGCACGTGTTATGGTGAACCTCTAGCACAGTGGGGTCTTGTCAAATTGCAGTGCATGCATGTGTTACTGTAAACCTTTGGCACAGTTTGGTCTGGCCAAACTGCAGTGCATGCGTGTGTACCGGTAAACCTCTGGCACAGTAGGAGTTTCTAGCTGCTAGTGTGAATAGAACATTTTAACATACAGTTAGGTCCGGGAATAATTGGACACTGACACGTTTTGTTATTTTGACTGTTTACCAAAATGTATTCAAGTTACAGTTAAATAATGAATATGGGCTCTCTTTAATTTGCTTTAATTTGAGGGTATACACATCCAAACTGGAGGAAGGAGTTAGGAATTACAGCTCTTTAATATGTAGCCCCCTCTTTTTCAAAGGACCAAAATTATTTGGACAATAGACTCAAACGCTGTTTCATAGGCAGGTGTGGGCTATTCCTTTGTTATTTCTTCATCAATTTAGCAGGTAAAAGGTATGAAGTTGATTCCAGGTGTGGCATTCGCATTTGGAAGCTGTTGCTGTGAACCCACAACATGCGGTCAAATGCAAGTGAAACAGGCCATCCTTAGGCTGCAAAAAAAATTCCATCAGAGAGATAGCAGGAACATTAGGAATGGCCAAATCAACAGTTTGTTACATTCTGAGAAAAAACAACGCACTGGTGAGCTCTGCAACACAAAAAGGCCTGGACGTCCACGGAAGACAACAGTGGTGGATGATCGTAGGATCCTTTCCATGGTAAAGAAAAACCCCTTCACAACATCCAGCCAAGTGAAGAACACTCTCCAGGAGGTAGGCATATCATTATCCAAGTCTACCATAAAGAGAAGACTTCACAAGAGCAAATATAAGGTGCAAACCATTCATAAGCCTCAAGAATCAAATGGCCAGATTAGACTTTGCCAAAAAGCATCTTAAAAAAGCCAGCCCAGTTCTGGAACAGCATTCTTTGGAAAGATGAAACTAAGATCAACCTGTATCAGAATGATGGAAAGAAAAAAATATGGAGAAGGCTTGGAAAAGCTCATGATCCGAAGCATACAACATCATCTGTAAAACACGGTGGAGGCAGTGTGATGGCATGAGCATGCATGGCTTCCAATGACACTCAACCCAATCGAGCCATGCATTTCACTTGCTGAAGACAAAATGTAAGGCAGAAAGACCCACCAACAAACAACAAATGACGACAGCTGCAATAAAGACCAAAGCATCACAAAGGAGGAAACCCAGAATTTCCTCCTTTGTGATGCGATCCAGACTTCCAGACTTCAAACAGTTATTGCCTGCAAAGGATTCTCAACAAAGTATTAAAAATTAACATTTTATTTATGATTGTGTTAATTTGTCCAATTACATTTAAGCCCCTGAAATAAGGGGACTAGGTTGGAAAATGGTTGCAATTCCTAAATGTTTCATACAATATTTTTGTTCAACCCCTTCAGTTAACGCTGAAAGTCTGCACTTCAATTGCATCTTGGTTGTTTCATTTCAAATTTGTTGTGGTGGCGTACAGAGCCAAAATTGTGAAAATTGTGTCAGTGTCCAACTATTTCTGGATCTAACTGTATGATGTAAATATTATTTAAATGAAATTGCTGTCACAACAATTGTTGTAGTCTAAGTAGTGAACACTTTTTAGACAACACTTCCAGACCGGGGTTGTGTGAAGGCCGGCAGCGTGTCAATGAACACTGCTGACTATAGCAAACTGGAGCACATGCACATATACCGTATGTATGTGCTTGTGTGTGTATATACACAGGTGGTATTGTAGAGATCTCCCCTGGGCTCAGTGGTTTACAGGATGCATTAAAGAATGAAAGGGAAAAAGAAAAAGCTAGAGTGTGAGACAGAAATGGCATACAAGGTTTAGATGATTAAAATAGTATACAAGGAGTGCAGTTGTGCTCAAAAGTTTGCATACCCTTGGAGAATTGGTAATATATGTACCATTTGTAAAGAAAACAGGAGTGTGCAGGCAAAGCACATTACTTTTATTTCTTATGGGATTCACATTCAACTGTAGGTCATTACAGAATGGCACAATCATAAAACAAAACATAGCAACAAAGAAAAAAATGAACTGACCCCTGTTCAAAAGTCTGCATACCCTTAGTTCTTAATACTGTGTATTGCCCCTTTTAGCATCAATGACAGTGTGCAGTCTTTTGTAATAGTTGTCTATGAGGCCCCGAATTCTTGCAGGTGGTATAGCTGCCCATTCGTCTTGGCAAAATGCCTCCAGGTCGTGCAAAGTCTTTGGTCGTCTTGCATGAACCGCACGTTTGAGATCTCCCCAGAGTGGCTCGATGATATTAAGGTCAGTAGACTGTGATGGCCACTCTAGAACCTTCACCTTTTTCTGCTGTAACCACTGGAGGGTCAACTTTGCCTTGTGCTTAGGGTCATTGTCATGCTGGAAAGTCCAAGAGCGTCCCATGCGCAGCTTTCGTGCAGAAGAATGCAAATATCTGCCAGTATTTTCTGATAACATGCTGCATTCATCTTGCCATGAACTTTCACAAGATTCCCCGTGCCTTTTGAGCTCACACACCTCCAAAACATCAGTGAGCCACCACCATGCTTCACAGTGGGGATGGTATTCTGTTCATTATAGGCACTGTTGACCCCTCTCCAAACATAGCGCTTATGGTTGCGACCATAAAGCTCTATTTCGCTCTCGTCAGTCCAAATTACAGTGTGTCACAGGCTGTGAGGCTTGTCAAGGTGTTGTCGGGCATATTATAACCAGGCTTTTTTGTGGCACTGGCCCAGTAAAGGCTTCATTCTGGCAACTCGACCATGCAGCGCATTTTTGTTCAAGTATTATCGTATTGTGCTCCTTGAAACAACCACACCATCTTTTTCCAGAGCAGCCTGTATTTCTCCTGAGGTTACCTGTGGGTTTTTCTTTGTATTCCGAGCAATTCTTCTGGCAGTTTTGGCTAAAATCTTTCTTGGTCTTCATGACCTTGGCTTGGTATCAGGAGATCACCGAATTTTCTACTTCTTAATAAGTGATAGACCATTACTGACTGGCATTTGCAAGGCTTTTGATATCTTTTTGTATCCTTTTCCATCTTTATAAATTTCCATTACCTTGTTACGCAGGTCTTTTGACAGTTCTTTTCTGCTCCCCATGGCTCAGTATCTAGCCTGCTCAGTGCATCCACATGAGAGCTAACAAACTCATTGATTATTTATAAACAGACACTAATTGCAATTGAAAAAGCCACAGGTGTGGGAAATTCACCTTTAATTGCCATTTTCACTTGTGTGTGTCACCTTGTGTCTGTAACAAGGTCAAACATTCAAGGGTATGTAAACATTTGCTCAGGGCCATTTGGGTGATTTCTGTTATCATTATGATTAAAAAAAGGTGCCAAACAACTATGTGATAATAAATGGCTTCATATGATCACTATCCTTCAATAAAACATGATCAGTCATATTTTCAAAATCAATGCCAAAATTTCACATTTTCTGCCAGGGTATGAGCACAACTGTATATTTACCAGACACAGAGAACCACTACAGTAACATGTTGGTGGGGTCAATGGATAACCTTTCAGACAAGAGAATTTTGCTCCAGCACAGAATGTTCAGTTTTGTTTCCCTAACAACTATAAATGTAGATACATCTGCTATGTGTTTTCTATTCCTTTTGGTTATGGTAGCGTAGCAAGATTTTATCTAATAAACATTGTTTTAAATCAGGGTATTAATATTATGCATTAATGCTTATGTACTTTTTTGTACAGAGTGATTTGCACCCAGGCAGTAGATAGGTAGACTGCGCTAATGAAGTTTGAGATGATTTGATTGACAGTTCTGGTCACTTAGTAATGGACGTCCTGCTTCAGACGTGCCATTTCTTTACAGACCAAAGAAATGTCGGTGCAGTAGTGGTTAGAAACCATCTCCAGAGAACAAACAGCCAAAGTGTACCCTTACGGTTGTACAGCTATGCTGTAACCAATGTTTTTCCAAGGCGCCATAATCGTTATGTCTGAAAGGATATAGGACATACAGAAATAAACATTTGTTTGATGCAGAGGTAAATCTGCATTGCAAAAAAATTGTAATGTGGGGAAGATGTAAGTTAATAGATTGTTTAATAAATTATGGAGACAGCTGCTGTTTTATCAGTAAAACGAGGTGTGAGAATGCCTATCCTACTCAGTCAAAAGAATAAGTTGTAAGTCAAAAGAATAAGTGTAGCAGCCTATTGGCCAAATGATCCACCACACCCTTTAAAATAAATGTGAAAACACAAATGAGAGTCATTACACTGGTCTCCCTCAGTATACCAGTTGGCTTGCCGTCATTCAGTAGTGGTGTTAACAATTTTTTTTGCATTTGTTTTCAAACAGTCTGGAACAACTGCTAATTACACTACTTTTCAGGCTAATTTAGGGGAACCCCCTGAGAACATAACATTTTGAGTTCTACTTTAAGTTACTGAAGCTATCTGGTCTGTAGTCCATTGTAAGTGTCTGTATACATTGCGTTCTAATGTATGCGTGCATACCTGTGTGTAAGGAATGCATGTGTGTGTTTGACAGGTTACCTGGGGCTGAATGGGAGACTGAGGGTTGGCTTCCTCTCTCTATTTAACAAAGTCATTTTGTGAAACTGGGAGATTAAGGTTCGCAACCTTTCACCAAATGAAGATTAAATTCTGGACTGGAGCAAGCCCTCATGTTTCTCCTGTGTGTGTGCGCGCGCGTGTGTGTGTGCCTTCACCCTTGTCAAAGTGTGATAAGAGTTTCAGCACAATGGAATCATTTGAAAAGCTCTTTGAATGAAAACCTCTGACAGAAAAAGGAAATGGGGAGTTATAATGTGTGCGTGTGTGTGCGTGTTTGGGTGTGTGTGAGACAGAAAGAGGGAACAGAAATATAATGAGGTAAAGGGAGTTGGGGAGAACGAAGTGAGGAAGAGCAAGATGCTGAGAGAGAGAGAGAAAGTAAAATAGAGAGAGAGAGATGGGGTTGGTTTGGGGGAGTTCCCATGTCTCCAGGGAGGTGATGGAGGTTATCAGTATTGTTTTGGCAGCCAGCTATGCCCAGGAAAGCAATCACAAACAAATTAATTAGTCTAGCTCCCTCAACAATGGGCTTGATAAATTGAGCCATTTTTGTCTCACTCTCTACTTTGCTTTTTTCTTTCTCTTTCCCTTTCATTCTTTAATGCATCCTGTTCACCACTGAGCCCTGGGAAGCTCTCTGTTACAATACCTGTGTGTGTGTGTGTGTGCCTGTGCTCCAGTGTAATAAACATCTCATTACATTGTCCCTGACTGCCTGTTCATTCTATTTGCATAAAGCCTCTGTCTGGCGCTCTCCTGCCTGCTGCCACTGTTTTAATGTTTCAAGCTTTATTTACAACAGTGAAGTAATGCTCATCTAGTCTCTCACTTAGTTAGCATTTAGCCTGAACTATACTCGTAAGACTGAGACAAGGTCACCAGCCATACCCCCTCATCTGCTCTCCTCTGTCTTTCTCTCTGTCTGTCCCTCTGTCCCTTTCTTTCTATTTATTTCTCCTTTGCCCTGGCTCCCTCATCTCTCTGTGCTCTCCAAGTTCTTACTGCTGCTATTTTCCTCCTGCATTCTGATAATGTAGGACTAAGATTAATATAAGCCCACTTAATCGTTCACTGTCAATGTTTTGCTGTAAATTTACAGTATTACACTGGCACTGTTGGCAGTGCCAATCAATACTGTAATTTTGCTTTACAGCTGCGATGTAATGTGTTTTACAATATCTTTTCCTTACTGCAAGACATGTATTACAGAAACGCTGCTGTAAATTTAATTTCTCAAAAGTTAAACGTGTAAATCATAAGAAACATTTTTTTTGAGCCGGTAGTAATCTCGCAAGCCAAACTCATGTTTTAGTCAAGACATTGGTGCTAAAGTTGGGTGGAAACAAAAAATGTGAAAATAGCCATGCACTGTCTAAACCAATCTAATTTATTTAAGGATTGCCTTCATAGTGGGCAGCAACAATAAATTTGCCCACAAGGAAGGGACGATCCCAAAGCAGTGGACCTATTTTTTTGTACCACTTGTTTGTGGCTTGTAGCCACTCTTTTCAAAATAGCGAACTCCAGACAATTGTAGAATGTGTATGTGGCTTGTCTGGTGACCATACACTGGTACAATGAGTAATTTTAGTTTAACGGCATATGTTCGAAACAACGCCTGTAGTAACTGTAAAAATGATCTGGCCACAAATGCACTCTGATTATTTTGTACAGCAAAAAAAGAGACTGCACGAAAGTGAATTCTACTAACGCCTCAAAAATGCCTCACAGGTTCTCAACTGGTAGCTTCATTAAATAGTACCCGCAAAACACCAGTATCAACCTCAACAGTGAAGAGGCAACTCCGGGATACTGGCCCTTTAGGCAGAGTTCTTCCTCTGTCTAGTGTCTGTGTTCTTTTTCCCATCTCAATATTCTCTTTTTATTGGACTGTCTGAGATATGTTTTTTTTCTTTGCAACTCTGCCTAGAAGGCCAGCATCCCAGTGTCCAGGCCTCAGATTTCACGATTTTAAGGGCAAGGCCACTTGGCCTTAAGGGGGTACATAATTCGCCAGGGCACTAAGGATCAGCCAGCGCACTAAGGCCATAGAGCAAAATAGACAATAAAAAAAAAAAAAACTTCTGTTGAGAAAAACCTAAACAATTACTGTAGTGATTTAAGAAACTTGTGTGTCCTCCTCATGCTTTATTAATTAATGACAAATAATTCATAATTGACAGACATCTCCAACCTTACCTCCTAATTCTACCCTTGTGTGTCTGTAACAGCTATTAGAAGTATGTTTTTTTAACCAATGTTAGCTAGTTTAATGTTAATGCCTTGTCAAGAAAGCCCCAAATCACCTTCAATTTAATGCTTTTTTTCTAATAAATCAAGCTATCTTAAGCTAGGGTTGTTTTATCGTTATGACAGTTGCAGGACTGATTTACCACAGTCTGACTGAGCATAGCTAATATAGCTAGCTATATTTAAAATTAAAGCGACATTTATACTATAGAAATTAGGCAAGTAAATGACATGCTAATGAGGCCAAAAATACATCATCACTAAAGTAATTTAAGATAAGCAGTATTATAAATTAAGGTAGGTTGGCCATATTATATTTAGTGTAGCTAGGTCTAGGTTTAAATTCAGAAGAGAGAGAATGATTAATGTTGTCTAGCATGGTAGCCAGTTGCACAGAAGACACAGAATAGCTAGCTACCTTAATAAGTACAGTCTACGGATGAGACGCATTTTAAAAAGAGACAACTAGGTAGCTAACTGCTGAACGGTCATTAACACTATAACCGCCAGTCCTTTCAGACCCCCAGTATCCACCAGAGCCAAACGCCATTTGAGAGCATCAGTTCATCCACTTGTTCCTTATCAAACTATATAGAATAGACTAAAAGATAATGAATTACAGAATTTGTTTATTTAAATGGTTAATGGATTTGAATAATACAAGAATGTTTTTGTATTGAAGGTCTTATCATATAGAAAAAAAGATTAAGAAAATAATACAAAGAACGATTATTTCTAAGAACACAGGCTATAGTATTTTCATTAGTTTATTAGGCCCTGCAAATGTACAAATTGAAAATTACACAGTCAATCTATAGGTGACATGAATAAATTATCGAAAAACCATTATCGAGTCCAGTTATCGAGTCCATTTCTCCATTTCTCCAAATGAATAGGTTATGTGAACAGTGCGTATTTGCAGGACTCTCCTGGGGGTTCTAGTGGGGCTATCGAGTTGATGAATCGATTTGTCGAGTAGCCTATATCGTTTGTATTATGTTTCAATAATAGCCTAATTAATTTGTTGAATGGTCATGGAAATCTTGTATCGTGCATTCATCCATTAACGTCATGCATTCAGTGAGGGGTGATTAGTGCTTGGATACCATTAGCGGCTGCCTGGGTACCACCGCTAAGTGGCGTGTGATTTTTGTGGATTATGTCTGAAAACGGGGTAAACAAAACTGGTAAATAGTCTCTAAATAGTTTTCCGTTTGTGAGTTTAGAATTCTGACAACGGAACAATGTAATATACACCTATTTAGTCATGGAAGGAGGAAGGTGTAGCTTACAAAATGGCAGCTTTATTTTAAAACTCAAACACCAATTGGCATAGGCCAGCTAACTCAGAAAATAACTTCACAGATTAAATTATAGTCAACGTTAACTAAAACAGAACACCAATAAAAGCACCATACCATAACTATAGCGTATATATTTTCTGTTAACCTTGCTTTCTTGTTTTTCATTTGAATGACGCGCTGTTCCCTTATGCAGACGTATCTTTACTTCGGCACAATTCCTTCAACAGCTTGGATAACTGTTGGTCACAGGTGGGCACTGGCCAAGAACAACTGAGATATCGGAGTTCCTGCAAGCGACTAGTGCTTCGGATCACAGCGATTGAAAGAGCAGTGTCAATTTCACTAGCAGCCAACTGGGAAAAGTACTTTTTTTTCAACAAGGCCACAAAGGCAACTTTGGCTGCAATAATGTATTCAAGAAGGGAGCATTACGGCTACTCAAAGAGGCCACTCAAGAGGCACCATGGCCGTCGTGGCCTTCATGATATGTAAACCCTGCCGGTGTCGCCTCTTCACTGTTGATGTTGAGACTGGTGTTTTGCGGGTACTATTTAATTAAGCTGCCAGTTGAGGACCGGTGAGGCATCTGTTTCAAACTAGACCCTCTAATGTATTAGTACTCTTGCGCAGGTGTTCACCGGGGCCTCCCACTCCTCTTTCTATTCTGGATAGAGCCAGTTTGCGTTGTTCTGTGAAGGAAATAGTACACAACATTGTATGAGATCCTCAGTTTCTTTGCAATTTCTTGCATGGAATAGCTTTCATTTCTCAGAACAAGAAAAGACTGATAAGTTTCAGAAGAAAGTTCTTTGTTTCTCGCCATTTTAAACCTGTAATCGAACCCACAATTGCTGATGGACAAAAAAATTTGCAATGTCTACACAGTAATTCTGATCAATTTGTTGTTACTTTAATGGACAAAAAATGTGCTTTTCTTTTAAAAACAAGGGATGGTAGTGTTAGAAAAACAAGCAATTGACTAATTCAGAGTTGGCTAGTACAATTCAATAGTCAAGATAATTGTCCACTTCACTCCTATAGACCGTCCTGTTTTTTTCAAGATTAAAAAAATATGTCTGTTATTGTTTTGACCATTAAAACTCCATAAAATTCTATCTAAAATAATAGTGTCATCCTTGCTCACCATATTGTAATATTAGTCTGTATGTGTTGCTCAAACTCTAGTTAGTAGGTTTTACGGTAGTAGCATGTGTATTCCTAATTGTTAATCACTAAGCTAGCCCAGTTAAATAGCATTAGCTAATGTACTGAGCCTATAATCTGCTAAATTTGCCTATTGGCTTGAGGCAGCATTTGCACCAGCACATTTCAAATGCTGTAGCCTATTGCCCGTTTAACAACCGAAACATCCTTCATGTAAATGCGCATGTTAAACAGTTGAATTATATTTTCGTTTGGGTCTATGGCATACTGTACTTTATCAAAGAAATCTGGTGGGAAAAGTAATTTTTTATTTTAAGAAGTTTTTTTTAAAGAAACAGATGCATTCTTCAGGAAACATTCGTGCAGAAAAGTAGCAATGAAGCAATAAGTAATGTTCTCTTGGTAAAGGTCTGCAATTAGCCTACATAAAGGTTAACTTAATAATTGTAATCGACAGCTATATTTCCAGTCAAATAATTGTATTTCATTTTATATAATTATGATTAATGAAAAGGAAGAGATTCATGTGTCATGCCTATAGTTAAATAAAAATTCTCAGAAATAACTGTTAATTTCTTCAAATTAAATTACGATTATTGAAACTTTTATTGAAACATGATTTTCCCTGTGTATATAAAATAAAAAATAAATATGGCAAAGTATAATAAAAATATTGTATTACTTTACAGAAAAATCCGACATCTAAATTACATTCTGTAATGCCTGAGGTTGCGTGACATTTGGGAGTTTATGGAATCAAACACAGCAACATAGCAATCCATGAATAGGATTTTAGTAGACAATATTCCGCCGATTTGAATGTTTTATTCTGGCCATATAAAAACAGACACAGGCTCGAATTAAAAGCATGTAAACAGTAAACAGTACAGTACATTGTTTCAGTAACAGCAGTTTTAGACGGGTGTCCACATTCTCAGAGATGCCCCCTGGTGGCCATTCATATTTTTTATTTTATGATTTTGTCCATGCCGCATGGCACTCTAAAGTGCCGCAGTATAACGAGGCATGCCCCGTCGCGGACCACCCCCTTGGAGCTGGAATTAGATGACGACATCTGTAGATAAAAAGAAGCAATGTGGTGAAAGTAGTAATGTGCAGATTTAAGAACAAAAACTAATCCCTGACAGCAAAACAGCCTACAACCCAAGGCTGGAAAGAGTTCTTTTTTATTTAAGGAAAGATGGCTGACAAAAAAATAAAATGGAAAGAAATTAATAAATCAAACAAAAAAAAATACAATTATGGAAATTGTGCCATTATATTAAATAAATATGTAAATATATAAATAATTAAATAATTGCATGTATACTTAAATACATAGATAAAATAAATACACCTTGCATTTGGATTGTGTAAACTTGTGTATCGTCCATATTGGGCGGGTTCTTTCATTTGATTGAGCTGTCCTCATTCGACTGCAATTTTTTATGCTTGTAGCACTGTAATTGTACATGTGAGAGCAAACTATCAGATGTGAGCTGTCAATCAAGTAGCACACGACTGAGTTTTATTGATGCCTTGTCAATTACTGATAAAAAACTGGCCTACTTTGAACACTATTTAACCAGGGAATATTGTTAGCATGTGGCTTGTTTTGAGTTACTTTCATCACAGTAAAGGACCGGAGAAGTGTGTGTGTCTTGGTTGTGCTAGGCTGCCGGCACTGCTCTATAGCTCAATAGTAGGTACACACCTTGACAAGTTGTCTTAGAGCCATATGTAAATGTCCAGAAAGAGACAAAATTTGCCACAGCAATGTTTTTTAGTTGTCAACAAAATTCATAGACACAAGGTGTTGAACAGAGGGAGTTGGGTCAGGTCACGCAGGCTGGACGAGACACACATTTAATGTTGTGTTCTGCCTTTCCCTATTATAATCGGATTTAACATTCATAATAACACATTACTCCCGACTCCCAAACAAATGCTCAAATAGGCCTAAATGTAGCTGGCAGACTACAAGTAGATATTAACAAGCCCGCAATGCTGCCAAAACAAGCGTGGTGTGCAACTGAAATGACATTGTCATCGGTTGACAGATTGCTACTGATGGTCAATGTTAGAAGTGAATGTAAGTGAATACCCAGTTCTGCCACCAGGGTTGACACCTGTTCGCTAAGTCTTTTTATTCTTTATGGTTCATTCTAAATTATTGAACACTGTATGGTTATTTGTGCTTGTCGCTTGCTTACTCGTGTCAACCTCTGTTGCCAGAATAACTGCAATGCAGCTGCATGGTGACATTAAACAATAAGCAGATGATTTTCCCTGGCATAGAAAAGTTTGCCTTCCTGTCAGCATACTATTCAATATGAGATTGTATTGCAATTTAAACAGTAATATCTAAATGATTAGTTGCTAGCAAAATCTTCCAATAATAAATTCAAATTCAACTAAGCTGAAAACTCTGTGGGGAGATTTGACAGCATAGCGCCACTTGAGTCATATCTGAAACATGGACCGAAAAAATATATCTTCATTACACCACATTAGGTTGTCAGATACTTAAAAAATACGCCACTGCAAAAAATAAATTCTAGCTAGCAAGTTACGTATTTTTTGGTAGGACCAGCGTATTACATTTGGTCTGTTTAGCTATACCTGAGACATCAGGCTTTAAAGTCCATTCAAGAATGCACTTGCTTATAAGACAAGAGTATACAGCTCCAGAAAAAATTAAGAGACCACTGCACCTTTTTCTTTCCTTTCCAAAACAGTCGAAAAGGAAGGTTTTGAGTGAGGAACAGAAAGGTTAAAATGAAGAGACCACTGCAAATTGAACGCTTCTGTTCCTCACTCAAAACTTTCCTTTTCAACATTTTTGGAAAGGAAAGAAAAAGGTGCAGTGGTCTCTTAATTTTTTCCGGAACTGTATATCAATACTCTGGTATAGGTAAGCAGTAAGGCATGGGTGGGTGTGGTATATGGCCAATATACCACAGCTAAGGGCTGTTCTTAGGCATGAAGCATTGCAGAGTGCCTGGTTACAATATTTAGCCATGGCATATTGGCAACAGTACATAATCCCCCAATATGAGTCATTGCTATTATAATCCAGTTTTAATCAAAATTGAACAGTTAAAGGTAATATAGAACTGTGGTATTCAGTCTCATACCACAACATAAAGACAATCAAGATTCAGTATTCAAACCACCCAGTTTGTAATTATTAATAAATACTTGAAAAACAATTAGCAAATTCTTTTTTTAATGTCATTGCCAATTGTTAGTGTAAAGTGTAATACTACCTCAGTTAGTCAATGAGTGCTTCCTACCCTGGAGAGATAAAAACAGTGTTAAAAAGAAAAGGAAGACACATGAACAACGAAAATATGCGACAGATGCAAAAAATGCATTGTGAGTTATTTCCTTTGCTAGGGTGCTTGAGGCAGAATGAACACTGTGTCTCTTCAATTATCACCAATGTGACACACACACACACACACACACACACACACACACACACACACACACACACACACACACACACACACAAAGCAGTGTCTTCTCATTAAACACTTTCATTATACACAGAAGATACCTGCAGGTGCAGTTTACCAGAATTTAGTTCAATTCCCACTCTTTTCTATTTCTCTGTCTGTTTCTCCCACTTGCTCAATCTGAGTTTTTTTCTCAATCTCACATTGTGAAAGCCATTTAGTGGACAGGAAATGAAACAAAATATCTAAACCTTTTTCAAGTTTAACAATAAGAATGACTTTTGGGATGTTGACTTTAATTACGCTAAATGTTGTGTATTCTGACACTAAGTCTACCACTCGAACTACCTTTACAACAAGTACAATTTCCTGTACATGTACTTAAATTATGAAGGTGATTACGAATTACGAAGGTTATTCAGATTTTGAAAATTACCTGTGTGTGAGTGATGTTCCAGGACAATACATTGCAGATGCACGTGAAGCCGAGGTTAGTCTTATCCTGCTGTCAGTTTTGGGAATAACTGTAACTAATCTACTATGATACCATCAAAAACAGATGACAGAAAAAACAGGTGATTTCTTCCAAAATTAATTAATTTTCATTAATGTTGGTCATTATCAGTAAAAAAATATAATATCACTAGCCAAAAGAAACATTCAACTCTATATCCAGTTGAAAGCAAACATGAAGGTAAAGTTGAAGACTGACAGGTGTGGCTATTTAGCTAGATAGCTCATCTAGCTTGTCTCTGTAGTCAGATAGGTTGCTATCCAAAAATGTTCCAGCATTGTTTTGGGATTTTAAAAGACCACTTATTAGTTAGCCTGCTTACTTAGATATTGTGCTTGTCAATTCCAAAGTGTCATACAGTATAATACAATTCCTCAACCACTAGAGGTTGAGCACAAGTAAAATCATTGATATTTTGCTGGAAAAGTACTGCATGCAAGTTTTAGACAATTGTTTGTGTCCACACACTTTTATGTCCCCATGGCAATCACACCAAGAGAATACGCCACAGCCTCTGATTCACACTTCCTCACACATACTGTACATTCATACACTCCTACTATCAATGTGGGGTGGCCGATAGCCAAGCAGTTACAGCATCTGACCAGTTACTAAAAGTTAGTACATTCAACTTACCTGATAGAAATATTAAGAAAATAATTACAAATATACCTTCATGCATACATAACCCAGCCATGTAACCAGCTTTTCCAACAACAGCACAGTCCCTGCCCATTTCCCCAGCTTTTTCAAAATAACTCAGTGAAAACCAACCTCAGATCTCAAACAGACCATTTAAACAATGCCAGAGAATATGATGTCAGGCTTCTGAAGAGGACGAGTTGGCCAATCAGCGAAGTAGAAGACAATGAGACGATCAGTCAGTGTTGAATCTGCATTTATATTTTAAAACAGGTATATATACCTCTACACAACATTCTGTTGTTGTGTATACGCCCACACCATTACAACACAGAAAAGCTAACTTTTAACAACTTTTTTTAATTTCAGTTTTTTTGGAAGGAAAATGATTTCACTGACATTGTAAATAATTGCAGGTCATATTTCATATAATCCTGGAAACACTGGGCAGTTACTTGAAGTGAACAGGTCTGTAAGACTATTGAACAGCCTTCTCAGGTTGACTGTTCCTTTGTATCAGCCCTTCATTTTCTCTTCATGTTCAAAAGGCTACTATAGTCCTGTGACTGACGTTCACACAATAAATACTTTTATTACCTCCTGGCCTACTAGTTTAAATCATATTCTGATCAAAAAGCATAGGAGTGGGCAGATAAAGACTCAGTGTGTGTCTGGGACTGTATGCACGTAGGAGGGGTGTGTGTGTGTGTGTGTGTGTGTGTGTGTGTGTGTGTGTGTAATGAGGTGACATTTAAAGTCTTTGGCTGGTCTGTAGATGTGCTTTACCCTTCCCCCTGAGAAATGATAGTGTAATTTTTTCTTTGTATTTCTCCTTTATTTCAAATTTTCTATATTCCTGTCTCTCTCCTGAGACATCTTCAGTCTTGTCTGACAGGAGACAGATAGCTGAGATCATATTCTTGCTAGCAGGTAAACATTTATTTCACCAGTCCATGCCTTGTGTACCCTGTTCACAGGACAATGAAACACTACTTTGTAGTGTTGAGCAGCCATATTGAGGTCTGGTGTGTGTGATCCTCATGTATGTGATTAAGAAGAGCTGAGGCTGCCAACAGGCAGATGTTAGTAGTTAATAAAAACAGAAGCTCAATAGGAGACACATGCCTCCTTCACTTTAACACACACTGTAGACAGTAGTGGTACATAATCCATGTTCACTGTATGTAACAACCACTAATAAATGCTTTTGTTTGTGTAAGACTGTGTGGGAATGTGTGCATGTTTGAATGCAGACTATCCATGTTTATGTAAAGGTCTTCTGCATTCCTCTATAGGCTGGCATTATAATGCATTACATGCACACAGACCATAAACACATTTCCTAAAGCAGGCGGGTGGGTTTTACAGTGTATTTCAGTGGTCATCTATATCTGTGGGTTTTACAGTGTATTTCAGCGGTCATCCATATCTGTGTGTTTTACAGTGTATTTCAGTGGTCATCCATATCTGTGGGTTTTACAGTGTATTTCAGAAGTCATCCATATCTGTGGGTTTTACAGTGTATTTCAGAGGTCATCCATATCTGTGTGTTTTACAGTGTATTTCAGTGGTCATCCATATCTGTGTGTTTTACAGTGTATTTCAGTGGTCATCCATATCTGTGTGTTTTACAGTGTATTTCAGTGGTCATCCATATCTGTGTGTTTTACAGTGTATTTCAGTGGTCATCCATATCTGTGTGTTTTACAGTGTATTTCAGTGGTCATCCATATCTGTGTGTTTTGTGTTCGTAAGATCTGTATTTTGTGCGTTGGCTAAGATTTGTGTGTGTGTGTGTGTGTGTGTGTGTGTGTGTGTGTATAATTGTGTTGATGTATAAGTATATTTACATTGTCTGCATGTGTTTGTAGCCTAAGTTTCATGCTGTGTATCTAACAGTAGAATAACATCTTACACATATTGTTTTCATTATACATAGCCTGGGTCTGTGAGAGATACCACACAGTGACAGATTTACTGTGGTTTACTATAGTACTGTGTGTGTGTGGGTGTGTGCGTGTGTGCGTCTTTGTGTACTGTGTGTATGTGTGATCCACATCTATGTGTACATGTGGGGATACCCCCCCAAAAAAGAACATTTTACCACAAGGTTTTTTGGCATGTAGCCACTAGGGAAAATGTAAATTACGGTCTAAGGGTTATGTTTAGGGAAACACAATTTGGTATAGTGTCAGACTTGATGCTACTTTCAGGTTTAAGCATTACAGCCTAGGATTAGGCTTAGGGCTGGGTTAAATTTACGCATAAAAAATAACTTGCTGTTAAATTTAGTGTTAGGGTAAGTATTATTTGAACACTCAGTTATGTAAAATAATTCCAGGGTTGGTGTTAACAACCACGATTTAACTATGCCATCATTATGATATTTCCCTGCATTATCTTTTAAAGGTTGAGTTTGAGAATTGTTCATTTCAGTATATGTATTTTTGCATTAACATGGATTTATAATTTAAAGTAGGGGTAGGCAACAGGCATTCCATTTAGCCCACATTTTTATAAATATTAGTTTAGTTTTGGGGTTAAAGAAAGGGCTGTGAATCACCATGAGTACAGCCAAACTTTAGTTCAATTTAATAAATGTGTTTCCATGTATTCGGATGAATAAAAAAGATGTGATTGTGTCTTAAATATTATTTAGTATAATCTCTCTTTGGGCTAAGTTGTAGTCATTTGCTGAGTAGAACAACTTTTGGCTACCTGTGTATCTACTGTATGTACACAAAGAAATAATATTTCATTCATCCAAAAGAGTGCACTGTGCACCAGCAATTTGATGAATGGAAAAATACATCTGTTAGAAAAGAACCTAAAAGTAGAATGACATTTGAGTCATTAAAACTGCTATACTTGTAGACTAAAGTGATCCGTCCACTGCTGTATGCGTGCATTTCTGACTCCTGGCCACTTATCTCCCGCCTTGGCAAAATTGTACAGTTCTCTTCAAAATACAGTGAATTTTGGAGGGTATACTGCCCATTTTTAATTCAATTTACTTATTTTCATGCAGCTGACATGGCCACCACCCTAACATTTTTTAAACCTGCTCCACAAGCTATTCTACTTTGCTTAGATACTCTGAAAATGAATGAATGCAACAACCTTGTCTCTGTCACCATAGAGCTCAGTCATGAGTGATTCTGGTAACTCTAAAATGAACTTGAAAGGCATCCTGGGAAATATGCAAAAATGTCTTTTAACCCTACTGCTATTCAGTTCTGGTCCTGAAGGGCTGAAAGATTTCAGATTTTTGTATGGCTCTTCATAGAACATTAAAATTATGCTTCTTCAGAGACCCCCAGACATTGCTGTCAATAACTTTATTTTCACTGTCTAGGCCTGTGTGTATTTCTGTTTAGTGCTGTCAGAGCTGTAGCAGGAGGTGACTCCTAGTAGAAACTATCCATAAGCCCTGAGCTAGGGTCAGGTATGTTCCCCATAAGCACTGAGCTAGGGTCAGGTATGTTACCCATAAGCCCTGAGCTAGGGTCAGGTATGTTACCCATAAGCCCTGAGCTAGGGTCAGGTATGTTACCCATAAGTCCTGAGCTAGTGTCAGGCATATTACCCATAAGCACTGAGCTAGGTCCAGGTATGTTACTCATAAGCCCTGTGCTAGGGTCAGGTATGTTACCCATAAGCCCTGAGCTAGGGCCAGGTATGTTACCCATAAGCCCTGAATTGGGTCAGGTATGTTACTCATGAGCACTGAGCTAGGGTCAGGTATGTTACCCATAAGCCCTGAGCTAGGGCCAGGTATGTTACCCATAAGCCCTGAATTGGGTCAGGTATGTTCCCCATAAGCACTGAGCTAGGTTCAGGTATGTTCCCTATAAGCACTGAGCTAGGTTCAGGTATGTTCCCTATAAGCACTGAGCTAGGGTCAGGTTTATTTTCATCCCTCTAATTATTGGGGCTTGTGTTATAGGACCCTGTGTGTTTAGAGACAACTGAATCAATCAACAGTTCAGATGCATGATCAGAGAGTGGTGGAGCGAGTGAGAGAGAAAATATGGAAAAGACAGGAAACATTAAATAGAACATTCCGGGTGCATCCGTTCATTTCCACAATCAACGTCTGCCTTTTTATTTCTACCCAAACATGCGATGAATTTGGTACGACACTCCGGTCCAGGTGACCTATATTTCCCGTCTCTTTCTGTTTCTTTTTCTTGCTGTCAGCTCCATTCTCTCTCAAAAGGGGACTAGGGCCGGCATTGTCTAGGTCCAATGACCTTCCTTCCACCTAGTGAATAAAAGCCAGTTCTGTGTGTGTATATGTGTCTGCTTCCTCGTAGGTGTATGTATGTGTGTGATCAAGTGTGTGCGCGCGGTAAAGGCCACACTCATCAGAAGGAGGATATGAGGTGATTTCTGAGAGAAGAATAGTGCTTTATGAAGCTGTAATGACCTGGGGTTTAATCTCCCTGCCCTGCCTGCATGAGAGGAGCACAATACTTCTTAGGAGAGCACTTAGATTACATATTTAAATTGAGCCCGGTGATATGGCTGGTCAAAGAGCGGTGTGAGTGTGTGATCGCTCGCGTGTGTGCACGTGTATAAGTGTAGGGGAAATATCCACACCTAATCCCTGTCTTTCCACCCTCTACTCCATCCCCTCCTTCCCTCTCCCCTCCTTCCATCTCTCCCGGTGTTTTGAAATGACAGTGGTGAGTTTCAGACATAGTCTTTGTTCCCTCCTGTCCAAGATGTCTCAGGCACATTTTTGAATTGACACAAACTGTGCAACAGACACTCTCTGTCTCCTGTCTGTCTGTGAGTTAGGGTTAGTGTTTTAGGGTAAGGCTAGAAGGCAGGGGATGAGGCAAGATTCTTTCCATCAGAGCAAACCAACCAACACCTCACACAGATTGGCGCACACATGAACACACACACTTCAAATACTTAATTTGAGCCCACAAACTCCACTCCCATTTTAAATAAATGGTAGGCCTTAACACAGTAACTTTGACAGCACTACCATACAGACCAGATTTGTGGAGTGCTTGAGATGGAGTTGTCCTGTGCACATTTTGACCAGTCATGGCCATAAAGGCCTATAACAACATCAAAGTGGCCATTGGCCTCTGATCAGTTTCTTACCTTGTTCACTCATACAGTTTATAGGGTTTGATCTCAGCAGGGATTTGGTGGTGACGTGTACTGAAACTTCCACTTCTTAAGAATTGTCTTGACCATGCTCCAAGAGATAATTAAGAGCTTTGAAATGTTTATAGATTTCTGTGAGTTTCTGCAACTTTGTCCCTTAGTTCTTTTAAAATCTCCTGTTGTGGTGCTTGTGATTGAGCATTTCCTTTGCAATTCACTACTCAGGATGGAACCTGCAGAAACTGCTGAATTTATAACAGGTAGAGGCCAATTCGCCTGGTCGCAAATTTAAGATTCTTTTACAAGAGGAGTGGAAGCTTCCAAGGGGAGTGGAAGTTTTGTGAAATAAAATCAGCAAAATGGTGCTTCGACTGCACATGACAGGGTGGGATAGTAGACGTTTTATTTTTTTCCAATTCCAATTTTAAAATGATGGCTTTCGTATGTGTGTACACAAGCAAGTGACAGAAAAAGAGAGGATGTTGTAGCAGGCTTCACTCTCCACTGAAAGAGTTTTGTTTTGTTTATATAAAATTATCCAATCTGAACATTCTGAATGTTTATCTGAAGAGAAAATATTGTAAAATGATTCGCTCTCAATGTGCTCTACAGTAGGTGTCCATGGAGAGAGAATCATTTTACAGTAGGTGTATGTATTTGTGTGTGAGAGAGAGAGGGAGAAAGAGAATGCAGGTCTACCCATACATCTGGGATAGTAATATCTAATTGGTCCCTACAAGGTTTTTTAGCCCAACTAACATTATATTCCATCTTAGGGGTTAAGGTAAAACTTACAATTGGGGTATCTTATAATTGGGGATATAACCTTTAGGTTTAGGCATTACAGTTTATGGTTGCTCATTCGGGGTAGGATAAAATGTGCTTATTAAGGTTACAGTTTGGGTTAGAGATTGATTATGGGTAGGGTAAGGGTTAGCTTTAGGGTTAAGATTTTAGCCCCCACAGTTTTTGTTTAACCCTTTGACGCGTACGATCACACCAGTGTGATCAGGCTAGAGTGGTCCCTGAAGCGTACGATCACACCAGTGTGATCAGGCTAGAGTGGTCCCTGAAGCGTACGATCACACCAGTGTTATCAGGCTAAAGTGGTCCCTGAAGCGTACGATCACACCAGTGTGATCAGGCTAGAGTGGTCCCTGAAGCGTACGATCACACCAGTGTGATCAGGCTAGAGTGGTCCCTGAAGCGTACGATCACACCAGTGTGATCAGGCTAGAGTGGTCCCTGAAGCTTATGATCACACCAGTGTGATCAGGCTAGAGTGGTCCCTGAAGCATAAGATCACACCAGTGTGATCAGGCTAGAGTGGTCCCTGAAGCGTATGATCACACCGGTGTGATTAGAACGTATTGTTTAGAATGCACCATTAGAACGTCTAGGTACGAGTGTCGTAACAATGGCTGGTCAAACCGCACTTTTATTTACTCACATTTAGCTCAAACAGTGTTTATAACTTTATTTCCTCCTTGTAATTGTTTGAAGACCACACTATGATATTAACCAGGTAGAAAGCATTCAAATCGGGACAAGAAGGGTTACTTACATACTAACAGGCAGCCGACACTAGCAGTTATGTTTTTCTACAATAAACATAATATACAAAAACGAATGATATTAGCAACTACTATAGAGAATCTTACCATTTCCTGGAAGAGCTGACAACCGGTCAAAATCATTGTGTACAAACTTTTTAGAAGTCACAATACCCGTTTGTGGGCGCCGCTATGCTTTTTTATCAACCAAAAAAGAAAGGTATAAAGAAAGGTGAGTAACTCTGAGACCTGATGTCATATACATTTGCCAGTCTTTCGACAGATTTGCCATCCTGGGAAAACTAAGATTTGTCCCAATATATCACTGTAAAAATAACTATGATTTCAATAACATTAATAACACGCAATGAAATCACTTGTGGGAATTCGTATGTGGGAATCTGAGGGAGTCTGTTGTTGGTGGCTGACTTCCAGTAACTAGTTCTAACAAAGGATATGTTAGACATTTTTTTACTTGTACAGCTCAATACAATAAGACACATTTAGAACCTTTACCAATCTTCATTTTCGCAGCACTGAATTACAGGTCACACTTTGTTAGCTAGCGGTTAGCTGACGTTTGCTAGCTAGCTACAGTTACACATCAACCAGCTTTTGCTGCTCTTTGAATTTGAGTCAATGAGAGAAGCTTGCAATGCAATGTATGTAGTGTTCCTTACCTGGCAAGGTGACTGCTCATGTCAACCGTCTGAACGGCACTCAATGCACGTAGCTAACGTGGGGTTAATCCAGTCAGTTTGTTTTTATGTTGGTAGGGTTCACACACAATAGCTCAATTGGCAGATCTAGTAGCGAAATGATGGCGCAAACTTAAAAAGTATTACAGCACTACTTTTGTTGAGAAAAAATTTCAACGTAATCTTCAAAAATCTATTTTTTCACTGATCGTGTTTGTCCTTTACTAAATGCAAGAATCTGAATTCATAATTTGTCAAACTTTTGAGAGCTTCTGAATAATTATGTAAATACATGATTTACACGCCACGGGGTCAAGTTTACCGCATCACTCCCTAATGGCGTCACTCCGTCTGAGGTAGTGGGCGCGCCGGAATAGTGGACGTGCACCGTAACGGTGGATGTCCACTGGTCCGGTGCGCCCGCTGCCTCGGACGGATACAATTCATTTTCTATGAACAGCGTCAAGGCGTTGTTGACGGTTGCACAAAGCATCTCAGGAAGGCAGCGTGGCCGTTTGAGCTGTCTACAGTATAAGCAGCCATCTGGGGCAAGGCGGCGCATTTGCAGGCGAATACATGCCGGAACAGTGGACGTGCACCGTAACAGTCTTCTACAAGCGTCACTGG
Organism: Esox masquinongy; assembly: GCA_016801175.1. Taxonomy (NCBI): domain Eukaryota; kingdom Metazoa; phylum Chordata; class Actinopteri; order Esociformes; family Esocidae; genus Esox; species Esox masquinongy. Next base: position 56,479 of record JACXGI010003818.1, read on the forward strand.
GATAACAGTTTCATAGCTCTCCCAACATCTGCTAATAGAGGAGCCAGCCCAGGTATCCTATACGGTTAGCCTCGAATCCTATCCCAGCCACAGGCTTTCTGTCCAAAAAACCTTCATCTAATAGCAACAGGTTCCAAGCGCTGATATTTATATGACTCTTATTGTAGTAGGACATTGTGGTGGTTATATGGATCTTCATACTATTGGCTTTGTTTACTGTTAATCTAGCCTAAATATAGATTTTAGTGTTTATTTTATAGTTTGTTTAATTCTGATATTCTGTGTTTTTCTGTTCACTTTGCATTCATTCTTTCATGCATTAACTGCTATTTAAAGGGCTTTATAAAATACATTTGATGGGTTGAAATTTAGTGTTTTTGTTTGTATGAATATGGGCTATATTGCGCATTTAGTTGAACTATTATTTTGGTAAGACATCTGTGCCGGCTGCATTTACATTGTTTTTAATAGATGAATAGCCTGTCTATCTTGTAGCCTATTTTACCAAGCATTTCTTGTGAGTTTGTTTGCTGTCTATGGTGTTTAGCTGAGATACAGCAGAGCTATGCATTTCACTCCAACTTGTCACCTCAAAATCAAACATGTGTTTGTGTGATAGAGTGCGTGGATTTCCATATATGTAAATATATAGTTCAGGTACTACCACAAATCTAACAGTTTGATCATGTGATCAAATGACTTGATGCCCTTTTGAGGTTGAAGACCAAATAATACTTAGAGCAACACTTTAGCTAATGTAAATAAAATAATAATATTTTGATTTATTCATCAGTAAGCTCAAACAATGTAATTGTGGAATCAATATCAAAATACATATGCTTAAGTCAAGAATTTCCTCACATTTTCTTTGATAGATGCTGGAGGTATGATAGGTAATAACCATCTTAATAATAACAATGGGGTCTGTGTAGACGTGTACAAAGTATGTTTAACTAAAATGTCATGTTTTTATACCAAACAAATGTCTTTGTTATTGTATTATATAGTATACCCACTTGAATGGGTTTTTACTTAACCTTAACACTTAACCCAAACATTAACACTTAACCATTATACCTAATCCTAACTCTGTCCTTCACTTATAGCAGTTTGCTTTCACTTCACCCATAAACGTTTGTTTTCCCCTGGACAAACGTTGAATACTGGCATGAGATTATGAGAGCTTCCTGCTCAGTGAGCCTTTTCAGGCTTGATGCAATAATGACGTTAGGTTGACTATCCCTGTAAGTGTGTGTGTGTGTGTGTGTATAGGGTTGTGTTGTTATGGGTTCATGACTATGTGAGTTAAGAAAGCTAAAGAGATCTTTTCTCTGTATCACTTTCCCCCCTCTGGCTATACTGTGTGTGTGTGTGTGTGCGTGTGTGTGTGTGTGTGTGTGTGAGTGAGTGAGTGTGTATGAGTGTGTGTGTGTGTGTGTGTGTGTGTTTGTGTGTGTGTGAGTGGCAGTGCTGCTGTCTGTGCCGTGATATGAGGCTGCATCTGTTAATAGAGAATGCCCTCCACTGCCACTGTCTTTGTTTGGCGGGACGAGGACATCCATATGCATAAGATGTGTCTGTGTGTGCATGTGTGCGCCCACGTGGGTGTGTGTCTGTGCGTGTGCATGTGTGTGCATGTCTGGTGGGGAGGGGTGTTCACTAATTACTAGATTCCTATCATGAATATGTATGGGCGCATCCTTTATTAGGGGACTGGCTTAAACACATCCCACAAATGGAGGCTAGCAGAGAGACGGGAGAGATATGCAGAGAGAGGAGAGAGAGGTGAAAAATGGAAAGGGGAGAGAGGAAGGGAGAGGTGAGAGGAAGACAGAGGGATCTTCTGATTAAGAAATAGCCTAGAGAAAGTGTGTGGGAGAAAATATAGCCAAATGTGTGTAGTCCGTAGTAATCTTTCTCCATAGATTACTAACACCCCACAACACCCCCCTCTTTATTTTTCTCTCCATCTCTTTCTTGTCCTTTTGATGTGAGGTAGAGTGAGGTTAGTTATTCCCCCAGCTCTCCTGTCCTGATCCCTTTCTCCTCTCCTCCTCCCAGTCATAGCAACAATAGCCGAGCCCCACCTCTTCTTCTCCCTTCATTTCTCCATTCCACTGATACATCTCTCTGTCTCTGTCCGTTGTCTGTGTCCTTCTCTTTTAAAGTCATTATTAACCTTAGTCCAGGGACCTCAGAGCAATCTTACACACATTGGACAGTCCTTATCTGACATGGCTAACACACACACACCTTAAAGCAGATCAATTTACGCCTTGAAGTAGAGACAGAGAAGGGCAGCCCATGAAACAAAGAAATGTGTGTGTGTGTGTGCGAGGGTGGATGTGTGCGTGGGTGTGTGTGTGTGTGGGTGTGTGCGTGTGTGTGTGGGTGGGTGTTTGTGTGGGTGAGTGTGTGGGGGTGTGTGCGTGTAAGGAGTTAACACCAGATCTACTGCAATATTACGTTTTCGTCCAGGTCTCCATGAACTCAGGATATGATTTCAATTCCTTCAATACTGGCCACTAGCAATAATGGTGAGCGATGTTATCATCAAGTGAGGTTGT
>JACXGI010003819.1:0-20637 GCA_016801175.1 Esox masquinongy
CCTGTCCTACAGCCCTGTCCTACAGCCCTGTACTACAGCCCTGTACTATAGTCCTGTCCTACAGCCCTGTACTATAGTCCTGTCCTACAGCCCTGTCCTACAGCCTTGCAAGGACAGACATCCTCAAAGAGGTCCAGCCGAATGAATCAATGTCAAGGTGTTTAACCGTTGGACTCCTGCTCCTCCATCAGCTCTCCTTCCATTCCATCACTCCATTTCAGTAAACCTACGAGGTTGCTAAAGTCCAGACCCACCCACCATTACACGGCACTCCAGTCTGGTTTCAGTTAATGCTGTGGCCAATTTCCTGCCATGTCTCCCTACAGAGCCGTATAGTATATGAGGCTCCGCTGCCCTGAGGTTAACCATCAAGCACTGCACAAGACACAGGAACCATGAGACCTCTTCAAAGATCTGCTTAGCACTAGCCGCAAAATTACACTTTTCACGGCTCCCAGTTCCAATGCTGCCCTATAGATTATAGCCTATAAATATCAAAGCCAAGCCCGCTCGATTGTGAGAATTTGCTTGGGGTCAACAAAATCAACTGGGGTAGAGTCCCTGTGATTTGTGCAAGCTCGCTCCTCAGTGAATAGAGCGTATCAAAAGAACATTAAGTCATCTTCAGAGATATGGAGGTAAACTAAAAAGCCAGAGAATACATTTCAGCCAAGATAAATTCAAGCCTTTCAGATTTTTACACAAAGAAAACACAAAGCTCACAGGCTCTGGGTTCTATTCAGGATTTTCATAATTCTTGTGTGTATTTCTAAGTGTTCGATTTAACACTAAAATAAACTGTTTCACAAAAGAAAGTTGAAGTATCAGATTCAAAAGACAAGCTGACTCCTGTCCAAAACATATTTTATAGTGTAAACCAGAGTGCTCGGAGAATTGTCTAACAGATCCATTCTACTGGTAGACATTAACCACGTAATTTGGCCTCCACGTACACCAGTCCTGTGTACTCTAAGGACATATCATTAATCCCACAGCACCACTATCAACCCATCTCTCTGAACGTATCTCGGGGGGAGCTAGGATATGCAAAAAAAAATGTAGACAGATACCAAGACAGATGTGTAACGCATATCCAATTCGTGTGTGCAGAACAGGACAAATACTTCTACCTGTCACGTATGGTGTTTGTCATGACTAGCAGACTCTTAATAAAAAGTGACTGGAGGTTTTATGTCTATGTAAGTCACCTCGGTAAGGCTGTCTGACAGTAAAATGAAAAGATACAATAATAATAAAGATAATTGAAGGGTAGCGTAATTTGCTGGGACTGCATAACGCCCCGGACTTCTCATCTCTGTTACCCGCCGGACCGAATAACGCAGCAGTCAGTCCTGAACCACACACAGCCCAGACTCTAATACCAACAATCTGTTTGAAATAAAGACGAGCTGGATGGAATGGAAATGTAGACCGGGAAGGACCCAGCAGGACACAGGTGAAAGCAGGGGAACACGCAGGGCTCTTTAACATCCCTTAAACCTAGTCAGTCCCCTGTCAATCTGATCTGTCTGCTCTGACCTTGTAGCAGGAGTAACCAACAGGTCTGGAATAGGGCCCCGGCCAACCTGCTCCCACCGCTGAGCTGGGCTTAGCCAGTGACCCCTTCATATGGGAGGGATATCCAAGTGTCAAGCCCGGTGACGAAGGAACCACCGGTATAGTTGAAGGGGGTTCAGAGAGGTGAGCCTCCATAAACCTGAGGATCCTCTGCACAGGCCCTGACAGAAAACAGCTGCAGACTAAATCCTCCGGTCATCCAAAGGCTAGAACGGTGCATGTGTCATGGTAACCTGATAGTCCTCTAGCTCCCCTTCACTGAGGACCGGGAGCGACTTCCTAGGGCTTTGGGAGGCTGTGGGCAAACGTGGCCCAGGCCCATAGGCTTGGAGCACACCTCATCTGGCCCAGCTGGGGGCCACGGCTGGGCAGGCCTGTAATCAAGGGCCTCTGGGGAGAGGCAGAGGCTAAGAGGTGAGATAGGAAGAGTGGGAGAGATAGGGGCAGAGTGGGGGGGGTAAAGTAAAAGATAGACAGGCAGGGAGGTGGAGATGAGAAACAGTCTAAGAGAGGGATAGAGAGTGAGACGGAGAACCGCAGCGCCTCAGAAAAGCAGAGCAACACTCAGGACTGTCTGGAGCAGAAGCTTTGAGATGCACCTTCACAGAGCCTGCACTGAACGTCGGATTGGAGTGACAGCAACACAGAGAGGGAGAGAGTGTGACAAAGAAACAGAGGGGTAACAGACTGACAGTGCAAGAGACCAAGTGGGAGGACAGAGGAAAGAGAGAGGAAAGGAGAGAGAGAGGGTGCGAGAGAACAACAGAAAGGAAAGAAAGCCCAGTGGCAGTAAGAAGAGATGAAGTACAGGGACTGATTAAGCCCTCCAGCTGCAAAAGCCAAAATAATTAGAAGTTTGAGTCAAGGAAAAAATGAATCGTCCCACTAATAGCGAAAGCATAAAAACAAAAACCCATTTTAAATGGCGACCTGACATTAGAGCATTTCCAAAATGTATAACGAGCATAACAACCAGGTTCTGATAGAATCCCATTTTCCCCAACTCTCATTCATTGTCTTTCTCCCCATCTCCCCTCTTTCCTTCCGTCAACTATCTAAACGTTGTCTTCCCCCTCCCTCTTCCTTTCTGTCCTTTGTAGAGAGCGACAGCAGAGTACAGCGTGTTTGTTTAAAAAGACTCTTGCATCACATGTTTGTTTAAGCTGAGGATGACAGTGGAGAAGCAGCCTACCTGTCTGCCTATGAAGGCAGGACAGGAGCACCGCAGGCCTTCCCCTCTCTGTCTCTCACTCTCCTTCTATCCCTCACTCCCTTCCCGCGTCTTCCTCCCCCTTTTCTCTACTGTACCTTCCTCACCCTCCCTGTTTCTGTCCTTCTGTCTTCTTCCCTTCCCCTCTCTAACTGGAGGGGAACTGAAAACAACATGGACCATTGGTTAGCCTTCCTACAAGCATAGCAGAGCTCAAAATACTCCCACTTCACCTCTGGCTTGACCCTCTAGGTAATGTGCAGTCTGATAAAGGTAGAGTCCTGCATCAGGTCGGTTGAACCGCAAATAAATCACTCAGCGGGTGGAATGAAAACATTATTTCAACCCGCGGGTCAGCCCAAGGTTCAGAACTATTATTTTGTGGGAAACGTTTTATCTAAAGACAAAACATTATTATGTGAGAGGTGAGATAGATAATCAACTACAATGCAGTAAGGAAATGGAGCAGGAACTGTCCCGTCCCCCTCAACCATACTAGGTAGCCTAACTAACAATGGCACTTTTCTAGCAAACTTTTTAGCTCGCATGTAGACATCTAGCTAATGTAATTAGAACGGGAGAAATAAAATGTTATCATGAGTGAGAAAAAACATAATTTAGAGGGGCTGTGTGAGCGAAATCCCTGATTTGGAATTATTTGGGGGGTTTTGTGGATAAGTGATCCAATTGATCATGGATGGACAGCCCGAAGAAAGTGGAAGTAGGAAGGTGTGTGGTATCTGTTTGCATGATCATACTGCAAATAGAGTTGTAAGTTAAATGGTTCAAAAAGTAGACCCAAAATCAATTTAATGCAGGAGACTGAAGTTAAGAAAGTGATAGATTAATTATGTCTGGAGGCATGAATAAATTGATGGGCTTTCTTGCAGGTAACGGTTCAGCTTTCTCCTCCACTAATAACAGCTCCTATAACGGATTAATAACAGCTACATAGCTTCATCAAAGAAATATTGCAGCAAAACAAAAGGGATGATGTTGACATTAGAACTATAATGGTGTATAATTCTTTTGGTGAAAGGTGCCAGACCGATATGAAAACGTCCACACTCTGAAGTGTCCTTGACTGCCACTGTGACTGTGTAGCTACAACATCTGGACCCCCACTCAGTCCTACCAGGGCAAATAAAGCAAACTGCATATCGCTAACATTTCACACTTAATATGTTCTGGATTAAAGTCCTGCTATCAGCATTCTTCCTCTTTTTCCACAAAGGACTTTTTCTACCCTTCTGATTGTGGACTAGTGTAGTGAATAAAGGATTGACTATAGGCCTATCGCCTGCTGTGTGGACAAAACACGCATTGTATTTTCTTTTAGGGGAATAGTGATGAGGACTGTGGGTCAAAGGTTAAGTAGATAACATGACTAATGATTAGGACTATGGGGAGGACAAAGAGCAAGTCCAGGTGATTGTTGCTGCTCACTCTGGCAACTGGAACGGACAAAAAAGTCACTTCTCTACTTTGGGTAACACCCAAAAAGACACATACTGGTAATTCATTTAAAGATGATGTGAAATAGAAGTATACACTACCGTGCAAAAGTTTGGGGTCACTTAGAAATGTTCTTGTATTAAATAAAAAAATAAATGAAATGAGTAAGAATAGGAAATATAGCAAAATAAATAGGAAAAATTGTAAATCACAAGGTTAGAATAGATTTTTAATTGAAATAATAATTGTGTCCTTCAAACTTTGCTTTCATCAAAGAATCTTCCATTTGCAGCAATTACAGCCTTGCAGACCTTTGGCATTCTAACTGTCAATTTACTGAGGTAATCTGAAGAGATTTCACCCCATGCACCCTGGTCCTGTTGTAGGAAATTGGCTCCAATCAACCCCTGTCCACAGGGTTTGTGCTGTTCTGTGAAGGGAGTACTACACATTGTTGTACAAGATCTTCAGTTTCATGGCAATTTCTCACATGGAATAGCCTTCATTTCTCAGAACAAGAATGGACTGATGACTTTCAGAAGTTCTTTGTTTCTGGCCATTTTAAGCCTGTAATCAAACCCACAATTGCTGATGCTCCAAATACTCAAGTAGTCTAAAGAATGACAGCTTCATTGCTTCTTTAATCAGCACAACAGCTTTCAACAGGCAGTACTAACATAATTGCCAAAGGGTTTTCTAAAGATCAATTAGCTTTTTAAAATGATAAAACAAACACAACGTGCCATTGGAACACAGGAGTGAGGGTTTCTGGTAATGGGCCTTTGTATGCCTATGTAGATATTCCATAAAAAATCTGCTGTTTCCAGCTACAACAGTCATTTACAACATTAACAACATTAACATTAACAATCAATTTTGATGTTATTTTAATGGACAGAAATTTGCTTTTCTATCAAAAACAAGGACATTTCTAAGTGACCCCAAACTTTCGAAAGGTGCTGTAGATACAGGCAACTGTCACTGCCAAACTGAGCCTCCTCAGATGAAAAGGCACCATGCTCTATGGCCGTAATTGATTTTCCCTTTGTTTTGATTTTGATCTTTTAGTGAGCCGTTGTTATCTTTTGTTGCATCATTTGATTAATGAACACACTCAAAAAGGGAGAAAAAAATCGATTCACTAGCAAGCACATACTATTGTACTTCATAAATAAGAGACAGGACGAAAGGCTTTGAAAGGAGGACTTCAATCAAAAAGAGAGAGATCCTCCTCAGTCATTGATTCATTATATGTCTTTTCCTCCCCCTTTTCTCCTGTCTGTCTGTCAGCCTGCCTGCCTGCCTGGCTTCCTGTCTGTCTGCCTGTCTCCTCCCACAGCCCTGTGGGTACCTATTATGACTAAGGGGATCCTGGGAGGATGTGATGTCACCCCGAGGGCCTCTCTGTCTTAATTGCATGGTTGGATTTCAGTTTCCAATACTTGATTTGTCAGCCGCCTTCTCTGACGGACAAATCCGCATTAAAACCCAAGTATTTAATTCCGGGAGCGAGCAGCACAGCAGTGTATGTTGTGATGAGCTATAGATCAACTTTAATTCATTGCCTTCGCAAGGCAATTAATCTTCGGCGTGTTACCCGGGAGGACAACACTTAGGACAGGCGCCTTTCTCCAGACCGGTGTTAATAAACAGGCCGTCTCCTTTTCTTTTGCACATTTCTTCTGGCCATTCATCCCACACACACAGACAAACCATGTCAAGCAACCCCATCCTGGAGAACGTGGTTATTCCAACACAGCCCAGTCAGTCACGATGCATCGAACGTCAACTGAGCTAACATTGGTCTGTGCTAGAGGCGTTGATGAAAAGCTTTAGGGTTTCTAGGAGACATCTAAGGAAAACACTAAAGGCACCATGGTTTGTGTTATGAGAAGTCGTATTTGTGCATGAGTATACCGGTACCGAACTCCTTGCTTGTAGCCGACGACCACCAACCAAATGAAAACAGCCTGTCCACGTTTGGACTTTCCCCCTCATTACATATCTAACAGCCTTTTAATAGGCAGGGTGATCAACATGTCAACATCTCCCTGGACTGAAGAAGAAGACGACTGCTTCCTCTTACTGGTCCATCACACTCCGTGGTGACTCCACATCCTGCCAGTCTCTCATTACGTCCCCACCTCCCCCAGGGCACATAACACAGAGCAGAAAAAAAGAGAAAGAGAGGGAGAGAGATGGAGAAAGAGAGAGAGGGCAGGCAGTGAAAACACCTTCTGAACCACAGTGTGTGATAGGGGAAACAGAAAACCCAAATGTAAAGCACCAATGGAAAAGAAAAGCCTGTCCTCTTTGAGTCCCAGACCTGCTCTCTCTCCATCTCTCTGCAGCAGCAAACTAACTAAACAGCTGCCTGTGGCAAGACTGTGACTAAAACAAATAGGTTATAACAATGGCCGTTTAAATGTTGTTGTTGGGTGCATGACCCATTGAAATGTTCAGTTTGGCCTAATTCTCCCGCTTGCATTGGTTTTAATCAAATCAAATTCTTCATCATTCCACTCAATTGCAAACCACCGTGTTGGTTTCATAAGCTAAGATTCCCTGCAGCATCAAACTAATCTTGCTTTGTCTACGATTCAAAAATGCAATAATGCTTCTAAGTGACTGCTCAGACTAATCTAGGAATGTTTGCAAGAGGTTGAGAACAATGCACAATGAGATCAATCTAACACCGCAGTAATGATCGCAACAATAGATCATCTGCATCAAAATATGCATCAATAGTAGAGAATCCCTAAGGTCAAATCAAGGCCAAGAACATAAACACGTGCTACCACACATGCATACACACACACTTAATGAACAAGACCCCTGTTTCCTCTGTGCAGTATTACATGGAAAAATAATTTGCCAATGTTTTATGGTCCCATTTTATACAAGCACATGCTGACGTGTTGTGTGTTCAGATATGCTCTTCTGCACACATTTACTGTAGTAAATAGTGGTTATTTGAGTATTTGTGGACTTGCTGGCCCCTTACTGGACAAAACGGGCCCTTACTGGATATTCTCGGTTTCTCTGATATTTTCATTTTATTCTGAGGGGTGAGACAGGTTTACCACAGTCTATAAGCGGCATAAGGCAACGCAACAAGGCTGGTACTGTGATAGCTGATTGCACATGCACTTGTACAACTCAATTACAATAATGTTATATTAATCATGCTTGCCTGCAAAAAGCATAGCTCAATAGTCTAAACCAAACCTTTGGAAACAGACACATTGCTCATTTATAATACATGCATTAATGGGCATTGCAGTCAAGCTGACTTGTTACAATATTTTTACTAACTGCTCTATGACATTAGATATTGGTTGCTCTATAACATAAGTTAATATTACATACTAGGCTAGCTAATGGGTGTGGTTCGGGGCTGCAATTATTTGCATGTATTACACACTTGTTAACTATTAACTTCACTTAACTAGCTAGCTATGCAAGCATCAGGAACATCAATTTACGCAAGCGCTCGCTCACGCCAGGCAGCTAGCCTGTAACATTCTGGTACAGCCGATACAGCCTGAGTTAGAACTTCACCAAAACCATCACCATTGCCGAAAACCAATGCATTTCTTTCAGTTGCTGAAAAGAAATGCATTGGCTGTGTTGCCGACATGCCTTCCAGGTACCTTTCCAGAAAAAAGTTTCCAGAAAAAAGACAAATAATTCACTGCATTATTAAACAAATTTGCAGGTTTTAGGCTTAGCATGAAAAGCGCTATTATACTCATTGTCTTTCCCTGTCCCTTTTGTTTCTTTTCTCCACCACTACCTCCCTCTATTTCTCCACCTCGCTCTCCAACGATGCTCTCCATCTCTATCATAACAGCTGACTTGAAACAATGGAAACGTTGCCTTCATCCATCAACCAAGCAGAAATCCTGCCCGCGCTGTCCTCCCTCCCCCCAGGCGTGTGGGCCATTAGTGTGACGCAGTGCTGCTCCCAGTAGAGGAAGAGAGGCCCAAAGCACAGCCTGCCTCTTCTGCCTCCTCTTTCCCCTTCACCCCACTTCCCTCCGTCTCCAAAAGACCCCCTCTGGAGTGATCAGTGTTCTCAGATAGCAGAGGCTTCTGTTAGGGTAGAACCATAGCTACAGTACAGGACAGTGAACAGAATGGGAACGACCAGATGCTGGACCATATGGAGTCAGAATGAAAGATAGACTGATCATGTTTCTGAGAATAAATGGGATGTACAATCCCAACACCCCAGACTCATGTGCCTTCAAAGAGCTTTGAAGAAAAAAATGACATAATTGGCGTGGGCTTTCTGTTGTTAGGGAGAAGTGCAGTCAGTCAGTGTTTTGTGCCTCCAATTGCTAACAGCTCCTTATCACTTCCAGTGCTGGTTGTGAAAGCAGTTACAGTAAGAACCTTCTAGCTCTTTTTCTACTTGAGCCCCAGCTGGGGTTGCTCCCCACCACACCTTCTGCCCCACACCTCTCTCTCCACTACAGTGGAGACCACTCCCCTCTATCTCCGCTACGGCCCAACCTACGCAGCATTGCTTCTGGAGCCTCGGGGAGAATACCTGCCGCCACAGGACACTGAGGCCAGTAACAGTAGCATAGCAACCCAGTCAAAGGAACCAAACGCTGCTTTCCAAAGCACCCTGCAGGGAGCTGACATTTACTCCCCCAGCCCAGTTCTATCCCTGAGCTCCAGATGAAACCCACTGTCTGTCAGTCCGCGTCAGGCTTTTCTATCTCCCTCCTCCTCCCCGCTTCCTCCTGCTTTAGAAAAGGAGAATTAAAAAAGGGAGAAAGAGAGAGAAAGACTTTGTGTCCCGTTCTGTTGAGCTAGCAGCTAGCAGCCCAGTGGTGCTGATTACAGTGATCCTGCCACCACAGCCTGATCGCTGTGAACAAGCTTCCAAAGCCCCACGTTTCTGAAAGGAAAGAGAACCACTGGATTCCGTTCCCTGTTGATTTGGCTAGTCTGCACTGCTAAAATGAAAAGACAAAAAATGCTGCCGCCTGTCATGCATTATTTAAATTTCTTTAAGAAGTTGTAAAGTGAAATGAGAGAGAGAGAGAGAGAGGTGCAGGTTGGATGTTACTTGTAGGGAATGTTTCGGTAGAAAGCACTGCTTTGCATGTTTTTTCAAGTCAATTCACAGTTTGAAGTTAGAGCAGTAAAGCACACCTGTTGTTGGCAAAAGTCACTGTTTTCACTATGGTGAAAGGGGTTAGCCGGAGAGGTTATGGAGGTGGACACGTACATACACAAACATTGTAATTCCTTATTAAAGCTACTTTACACTTTATTCATTTTTGTGCAGTTTGATCCCCAACACTTGTTATTCCTACTATTGACATAAGACTCTTGTCTTCAGCCTTGTAGCTGTGGTATCTCTGTAGGCACATCCTTAAGAACAAACGGTACAGGACATTCCATTTGTACATTAAGTTGTAAAGAGCAAGAAATTAAATAAAATATTGTTAGTTCCAATTAGCAAATTCTGTTTCTGAGTGCCAAATAAAGTTATAGGATTGATGGGAATAGGATTGACCGTAACAGGAATGACTATAATATGGTTGATGAATTATTCTTAGGGAGGGGGGATTTTTTTTTTCTTTTAGAATCTTTACCTAAAACTAAGGACGTAAAAATTATATTATTGAAGTTATTTATATTTTTTTTGCGAACACATGATATCCCGTGGAGATCCCGTGGTAACACACTGTGTTCTGAAGGGCCAGTGTACTTAGGGCTAGTATTGTTTTCATTCTCAGAATCTTTTTAATCTCAGAATCTTGAGAGCGTTTAAATTGATAAGATAAACGTTATACTTTAAAAACAAACTGTTTGTAAGTATTGTCCTTTCACACAATACACATGTTAGCAAGGCAAAGGACAAGGGAAGTAGCTAACTAGCCAGCCAGCTAGATTAGCTAGGCCACCGGTACAGTCTCCTGCTGGCCTGTGTACACTATGTAATGGCCCTTCTGACTGTCGCGTATGCGATGTCTGCAGTAGCATAATGGTAGACTTCTGTGTCAGATGATGCTTTGCATAGCCCATCTAAAATAGCAACACATGCTAATTTACATGATTGTTCTTTCCAAAAACAGCATCTCTTAATTTAGGGGCAGCATGTTTACAACATTAATCTTAATGAAACAAGCTAAGCAAGATGACTATTGCAGACTGTTTGAGGGTGTGATTATAGTTGGAGGTGTATTACCTTTCACAATTGGAACTAAGCGAACGCCTTTCAAGCAAAATTGTTGTTGCACATGTTTCATTGACACCATCCCAGCTGCGCTAATGTCTGCCCACAAATCACCCAGACTGGCCAAAAAATATCAGTGGATATGGCAAAAAAAGCCCAGATCTGGTAAGGTCCCTTTTGTACCCGTGACCTTCTCGTTACATATAATACTTCATAAAAAGCCATTTCTAAATATTTAGAAGCAATTTCTTTTAATTGAATAGTTTGATACCTTTGATTTGTTTAACTTTTCAACAGTTTTCCACCAAAAAACACTTAAGACTAGAATCAGCTCACCTGCTTTTCCTGTATGGTTTAATATTAAATGTTCAATGTTTCTTTGGAGATGTTTGATAAAACCTATCTTTAAAATATCAAAAGGGCACCTCTCTCGCAGAACGACTGTACTATGCTCAAACCAGGTGTTCACTCCAGTTGGAGAAAGATTGTTTCATGTTCTTGGATTTCCAGAGAGGATGTGATCAAAAACAGAATGCGAAGTGTTGTACTTAACACGGATGTGAAGTGGGTTACTAACAGCAGAGTGGCTGGTGCTGTTCTCTGTGTGCGGGGGGACCTGAAGGCAAAGAGGTTTATCCAGACTGATGGAGACCGGTGGCCAGCTCATCGATCAAACAGTGTGAATTCTCAGAAGGCCATGCACAAAGAAGCTCAGCCAGACTAATTATTCAGTTGGTCTAACTGATTGTTAATTAAGCCAGCAATTATGCCAGAGCAGCAAACCTCCCGCTTGGGGTAAGAGAAAGGAGAGAGAGAGGCACACCCATTTGCTTAGGGAAGGCAAGAGTTCATACATTGGGCAAGAGCCCAGTTCTGGTCCCTTCAAACACAGTTTAATGAAAGGCTTAGCCTATGCTAACACACAATAGTTTCCTTCCTCAGGGCCCACACTGTTTACTTAAAGGTACCTTAAGTGTTGTGGAATCTAGCAGATAATTGGACTATTAATCTTAATGGCCAACTAATTACTCTTTATAACGTCCTTTCTCCTTCCTCAAGCACATGGCTTGATGGAGTGGTGGAGCCATCACATGCTGCTGCTTCCTGTGAGAAGGGGGAGGTGTGCAGAGGAAGATTCACTTCAAGTCATTCCTCTCTTTAATCAAACTTATCTGTATGTGCGTCTTGCTGTATAGTGTAATTTCATCATTATGTTCATTATAGTGTTTGTGTTGTTTCGTGTATTATATTGTCTTAGCTGTGATTTTACCTTGCTGTATTTCCGAACAGATACTCAATTAGCATCTGAATTTATTTCAAATTCTGTATGATCTAAATGAAATATAGTGAACTCCAAAAGTGTTCGGACAGTACATTTATTATACATTTTTTGCTCTATATAAGAAGCATTTCAAATTTCACATGTTAAAATGCCTATGCGGTTTAAGTGCAAACTGTCAGCTTTGAGGGTATTTTCAACCATATCGGAAGAACCAAAATTACAGCATGTTTTAAGGGTGGCCAAAAGTATTTGGACAGATGGCTTCACATTTGTTTCTTATTAAAAAGGTGTGTTTCGTATTCACAAGAATGCTGTCAATATCTAGTCTTCATTATAGGCTTTGCATTTGCATTTACAGTCTGATGCTGGTGTCTGAAAACATGTGAACTAAAGAAGGGTCAATGCAAGTCAAGCCATCACGAGGCAGATACATCAGAATGAAACATTCATAGACATAGCCAAAACACAGTAGTTATGATGACAGAACCGAAAGTTGAACAATAAGCTGAAATTGACTAAAGTATTTTTTCCAAATTCTTTACTTCACTGATAATATCACACAATCTTTGTTTGTTTCATAACCTAATATGCAGTGCTGCTTGAAAGTATGTGAAACCCTTATGCAATTATAGACTTTTTTTGTGTTCACCATGAAATCTTTAATTAATCAGAACCAGTCTTTAAGATCTGACATAATACACTTATAGTTACCAATTCCACAGGTTGGTTAAGAGGAAATCATGCATGTAGAAGGAAAAACTCATTAAAAAGTAATTAGTTCTGATGCAAAAGTAAGTGAACCCCAAGTTGCATTGGTTAAATCAAGTAGGTAAGTAGAATCAGAATGTGGGAAAATAACTGGGTATCAAATGAACCAGTCAAATGACGTATCCTTTGAAAAAAGCTTGGGGCGGGACTATGATAAATACCCATACAGGTAAATGTAAACCAAACCATACCGAGAGAAAAGGAGAGCTCAGAGGACATCAGGAAGAGGGTAGTGAGAGCATATCAGTCTGGAAAGAACACTGAATCGAAATGGCATTTGTGTGAGGGTTGCAAAGAAAAAGCCTCAGCTGTTAAAAAAGAACCAAACTGCCTGTATTAAATTTGACAGAGACCACCTGGACAAACATGAACGTTTCTGGAAGTCAATTCTTTGGTCCAAAATTGACTATTTTGGTCAAAATCAAAACCGCTATGTTTGGCGAAAAAACTTAACCCTGCATACCAGCAAAAGAACCTTATCCCAACAGTCAAGCATGGTGGTGAGAATGTCAAGATCTGGGGCTGCTTTTCCTCCGCTGGGCCTGGTCTTACACCACATCATCAAGGGAACCATGAATTCTGATATTTACGGGAGATTGGTGCACAGAATGTCAGGCCATCAGTCAAGGAGCTAAAGCAGGGTCGTAAATGGTTCTTCCAATAAGACAAAACATTCAAGCAAATCTACCAAAGAATTGCTCCGGAGAAAGAAGATTTGTGTATCAGCTTTGCCAAGTCAAAGTCCTGATCTTAACCCCATCAAGATACTGCGGCAGGACCTGAAGAAGTTAGTACAAGCCAGACACCCCTTAAAACTCACTCAATTGGCTGAGTTCTGTAAGGAGGAGTGGGCAAAAATCCCTGTCGCCCAACTATAATGTAACCACTCTGTCATACCATGAATGTCAAAATATATTTAAAAGCCTAATAATATGACTTGACATATTTTATATGTATGGATATGTGCTATAAAACAAACATGGGAAGCCTAGTTCTGCCAGGCCCGTGATTAGAAGGGGGGAATGTTGTTGCCCTGGCTGGATTCAATCTGCGGTTTCCTATGTGACAGACTGTGTCTTTAACCACTTCGCTATACAGCAGGTGTTGTTGCACATGATACGAGTGTAGAGATGTGGTGCCTGTTTACTTCTTGCATTGTCAAACCAATTTGTCGAAACACCACAGTTCTCGAAACTAGTTCCCTACATTACCTAACACCCAAACCAATAACAGGTACAGTGAGGGAAAAAAATATTTGATCCCCTGCTGATTTTGTACGTTTGCCCACTGACAAAGAAATGATCAGTCTATAATTTTAATGGTAGGTTTATTTGAACAATGAGAGACAATAACAACAAAAACATCCAGAAAAATGCATGTCAAAAATGTTATAAATTGATTTGCATTTTAATTAGTGAAATAAGTATTCGACCCCTCTGCAAAACATGACTTAGTACTTGGTGGCAAAACCCTTGTTGGCAATCATCTGAGGTCAGACGTTTCTTGTTGGCCACCAGGTTTGCACACATCTCAGGAGGGATTTTGTCCCACTCCTCTTTGCAGATCTTCTCCAAGTCATTAAGGTTTCGAGGCTGACGTTTGGCAACTCGAGCCTTCAGCTCCCTCCACAGATATTGTATGGGATTAAGGTCGGGAGACTGGCTAGGCCACTCCAGGACCTTAATGTGCTTCTTCTTGAGCCACTCCTTTGTTGCCTTAGCCATGTGTTTTGGGTCATTGTTTCCACCTCCATGTTTGACGGTGGGGATGGTGTTCTTGGGGTCATAGGCAGCATTCCTCCTCCTCCAAACATGGCGAATTGAGTTGATGCCAAAGAGCTCGATTTTGGTCTCATCTGACCACAACACTTTCACCCAGTTCTCCTCTGAATCATTCAGTTCTCCTCTGAATTCATTGGCAAACTTCAGACGGGCCTGTAAATGTGCTTTCTTGAGCAGGGGGACATTGCGGCCGCTGCAGGATTTCAGTCCTTCATGGCGTAGTGTGTTACCAATTGTTTTCTTGGTGACTATGGTCCCAGCTGCCTTGAGATCATTGACAAGATCCTCCCGTGTAGTTCTGGGCTGATTCCTCACTGTTCTCATGATCATTGCAACTCCACGAGGTGAGATCTTGCGTGGAGCCTCAGACCGAGGGAGATTGACAGTTCTTTTGTGTGTCTTCCATTTGCAAATAATCGCACCAACTGTTGTCACCTTCTCACCAAGCTGCTTGGCGATGGTCTTGTAGTCCATTCCAGCCTTGTGTAGGTCTACAATCTTGTTCCTGACATCCTTGGACAACTCTTTGGTCTTGACCATGGTGGAGAGTTTGGAATCTGATTGATTGATTGCTTCTGTGGACAGGTGTCTTTTATACAGGTAACAAACTGAGATTAGGAGCACTCCCTTTAAGAGTGTGCTCCTAATCTCAGCTCGTTACCTGTATAAAAGACACCTGGGAGCCAGAAATCTTCTAGAATCTAGAATCTTCCGATTGAGAGGGGATAAAATACTTATTTCACTCATTAAAATGCAAATCAATTTATAACATTTGTGACGTGTTTTTCTGGATTTTTTTTGTTGTTATTCTGCCTCTCACTGTTCAAATAAACCTACCATTAAAATTATAGACATGTTTGTGTGTACAGTGCCCTCTGTGAGTATTGGGACAGTGATGCATTTTTTCTTATTTTGACTAATTACTCATTGAGTCTGAAATTGATATCAAACAATTGCTATAAGGTTAAAGTTCATGTCATTTCTTTGTCTGTGGGCAAACATACAAAATCAGCAGGGGATCAAATATTTTTTTCCCTCACTGTATAACAGGATCGCAATACTACATTCAACGTGTTAAATTAGAAAGAGATTACTGTAGATGGCTAGCTAATAGCTGTACAGTACCTAAAATGAAAACAATGACTCCAATCACTTCATGGCTGGTTCGTTTCTTTAGAAAACAATTAACCTTTGAATAGCCACCCACTACGCGATGTGAACTACGCTATGTAAATCAAAATAAAGAGCAATATGTTCCTTGTCGGTGCAGTTCGTCCATCGCAATATAGCTGTAAACAGTTTTACCTTAGGCTTTCTGTAATATAGCTACTGAAGCTTGTAGCCAGCAAAGTTTTAGTCTATCCTGAGCAAATCCTAATGCCTAATTTGTTAACTGTGCTATTTAACAATGACAGTCAGTCAGTCAGTCAGTCAGGCAGGCAGGCACTTAGTCAATAAGAGACATTCGCTCTTCTTGCTCGGCTCCGCTTGGTCCGGCAAAACCAGGAAAATTATATAATATTGCAGCACAGAGTCGTGAACCCGCAACGTTTGTAAGACAGCTACACCACCCATTATGCTATTTAGAAGGTTAATAGCGGCTTTACAATGGTTGTTCCAATATATCCAATATATAGGTGAAATACATTTGTCTTTTGTCAACTTTAGTCTATGGTAAATGAACATTTTTCAACGCTATTTTTCTGAATCATTTTGTAACAGTGTTCTGTTGTAACAGAATTGTTGACAGAATTGATTAACAAGTTATGTTCAAGGCATCAAACACAACCAAACATGCCGCCAAATGAACACGCTTCTATACAATTTCTATCCAATTTGTGGTGATGACTTGAACGTAGAAATTATATTTTGGGCCAACACGTCACGAAGCGTTCCCGTTGGAACGATTGAAGTGTCCCGTGTCAATTTGACGCTTTTAGATGTATCATTCCCATTACTGAAATGTATTTCTCCAGCGAAATGCTGTTCTTGTGCATATCGCAAGTGAATGGCCAAAACGTTGTGGAATAAGCTAAGATTTACTAAATTATCCCGATTTATGTTAATACCAAAATATTTGGGAATTTCAACAGTTTTCTAGAACAAATGGTTCGGTATTTGATTAAAGTGCATGTGTGCCATTACTTTTGGCCACCACTGACCCTGTCATATTTCACTTTTGAAATAAAATTTCTGTGATCGCTACCGACCCATATTATGAACGTGAAGATAAGACAAAGCTTTTCTGATAGAAAAATGTAAGCATCAGCATACTGTTGATATATCAACAGAATAAAAGGTACAACAAATTGAAATGCAGTTGATTTTCTGTCTCACTGTCTTCAGTTTGAACTTTATTAAATGTGATGAAGTGTGACGTTCATTGCTTAAAAGAGGGAATTGTTCAGCAACTAAATTGGGGTTGGAATGAATACATCATCATTAAATGCAACACCAATCATTGACAAGAACTGTCAAATTTCACACCCACATAGAAAAGCAATTCTCAAACCTTCCATAACTTAAAAGGTTTTTGCACTACGATAGTTTATTTAGTTGAATGAGACTTGATGCCAGATTTGCGTCAGAGATGCAATTTAAACCAAATGTTTCTAACCGAATAAAAATGGCAACTGTCGCACGTGACCCACCTATACTGCCGGTGGCTACTGAGGTCTAAAGACGACTTCTTGCTCAATGTGTATTGAAGTGGAATGAGTGGTGATGTAAGGAGTCTGTTCTGCCTTCCAGCTCCATGAACAAAATAAGAAAAAAATATGTTGTTGTGTAGCAGCAAAAACATCTCACATTGGCACCGAAACAATTCCACTATCACCAGCAACAGTACTTGCTTGACGGAGAGTGCCATGTTAGTTACCATCTAAACAGCATTGTCAGTGAGTTTATACTCCTTCCAGGTCAGTGGTCTGGCAAAAGCACTGCACATGAGTTTTGCCTTATAACAGTACAACAGCAACTCATTGCTAGAGTGAATCGAAAATTGCATTTATATTTTATGTTAATGTTATTTCAGTTGAACTGAGTTCACATCAATTGATATAGTCTAAATAGGCTCAAAGCTCTTATCTAAAGAGATGAACATAGTGCCTTTTAAGACTACTACAATAGTCAAGACACCAATTTAATTGAAAAACAATTACATAATATGTACACGCAAATTTTCAATTCACATTAGCAAAGAGAAACTCTTGCTGAGCAAGAGGTATGTAATAAGGTGCGCGTAGAGCTTTGGCCACACCCCTAGGCATATGAACTCACATTGTTTACTGGGTAACTAATATGGTGCTCTCTGTCTGTTTTTGTTGTTAGTACAATTTTGGAGGTGCTAGCCTGAAATGGTTAGCCAATAAATTATTTTCTGACTTATTCGGTTTAGACATGGGGCTGGAAGGACTTCCAGCCCCATGTCCCATGTCCCAGACCCAGGCTACCAATATCACTGCTAATTCCACTGCAATACACATTGAGCAAGAGATTGTCTTAAGACCAGGGAACATCTGTTGTGAAAGAGTCACACATTGCCTCTGAATGTGATGCGACAAATTACATTTTCACCCGTTTACACTATAAAAACATTTATCTCAGACAAAAAACTGGCAATAAGTCTTGTTCATCTGGAAACAAATCTTGTTATTACGCTACAATAAAAATATTGTAGTGTAACAACAGTCACAAAATACCTGACCAATGAAACGGAATGGCCCTGCTATTGAGAGAGGCTGCCATATGCTCTTGAGGGAAGACAAAGTATGTGCACAATTCCCACATAATGAGTTGTAACCTCCTGTCGACTAAATCACCAAATTAGAGACACATACATTATTTCCCTCAGATCATATAGACCCACAAATAATCTCAAATCAAATCAAACATTGATAAACTCCCTAATCTGTAAGGCGAAGTACAGCAATGTGCAACCACAGAAGCATGATTTGTGATCCGTTGCCATGAGAAAATTGCAAACAGTAAAACACACAACAGTGTGAACACAGGCCTAACCAATATTCATGTCTTTGTTGATTTTCCCAGGTCATACATGCTTAAAACTATTTCCACATTTTTACAATAGTGCTTATAATATCAGATATGAAATGATTTTTTATTAAAAATTTAATTAAATTAATTTCAATTTTTGTTTTTATTTTTGTGCTCTTTTTGTTATTTATTATACCCTTCCTCATTTTCCACTAGCATTGTCAATATGAACAAATGCTCCCCATGCCAATGAAGCCCTTTACATTTTTTTTAACCATATTAAATAAAGCTCCTTAAAATTTAATTGAAATTGAAATGAATTTGACAGCGATACAATCTCCTGTGGGCAGACTCTGCCAGGAAGGGATATGTTAGATAACGATAGACATAGTTCCTGTTTCTTTTTGTTTTCAATTCTGATTACTTGGTTGTATCACAAATGGATGAAGATGGTGCTTAAACTCGGGGCTGTGTTTCAACCTACTCCATTATCGACAGTAGTGGACCAACGCTATAGCCTCTATCGGCCACTGAATCAGGGTATGTTTCTGACAGCATGCCGAACAAACCCGGTCAAACTGGATAGATTACACTTTTACAGTTGGCAAGCATGGTAATATGTCTTTTTTGCTAATTACCATTTTTAACACAAATGTTGAACTGGCTATAACAAAGCTATGGAATGGACACTGCTAAGATCAGAAATAGCTCAGTCAAAAATACAGTCAAAAACACCCATGTTAAGTTTAACATCACATGTTAAAGGCACTTTTCGAAGACAAAACACAAATAAATGTAACATATCAGGAGTTGGGCTTTGGTTCTGAATCTTCTTTCTACTACTGTACGTCAGAAGGTCACACTGCTGACCAAATTATGCATGTGTTTTACTTCTGTGTTTCAGAGATTAAGAGCGATGTGTAGATGGCGAGAGACAATGAAAGATTGAACCAGATAGAGTCAGAGAGGGATAGAGTGAAACAGAGAGACGAAGAAAGACAGACAGAGACAGAAAGAGAGAGAGAGAGAGAAAGAAAGAAAGAAAGGGAGACAGAGCGAGAGACAGGGAGACAGAAAGAGAGAGAGGCCAGTCTTAACAGTGCACAGGCCATTACCCAGCTGCCAGCACTGCTACAGAGAGAGGAGGGTGAGTAATGTTCACTGAATCAGCCCATCCATAGTATACAGACAGTATATAGAGGGGAAGGGAAACCACACTGGAACTACAAAGTGCTTTAGTACAAAGATGAGGTAAGGAGTTGTTTAAGCCTCCAACTGTATTAACTGTGCAGAAAAGGATTTGTTTTACATTCAATAGATGGTGGTTCATAAGCAGTGGTATCCTATGTTTTTAACCTTGCTACATATACCCTATGTTGCAGTTAGACTCCTTAAGGATTAATAGGGCATGAGGACAAAAATGCCTACAGCCAAATATGTGGGTTATACGTTTTTTACATGAGAAGCCAGACAGGGAGACGAGCAGGAGACTGGAGTCTGTTTGTTACATGTTTAGACCCATTCCAAAGGCCTGCCTGTTGTTGTTAGTTCAGCTGCCCTGGCCATCACTTTGATCTCCCCTCAGTGTGAATCTCTAGCAGCTCTGGCTGCTTAACAAGGTCCTTACGTAGGCCTACCTGATTCTGTACACGCACACATACACACAGGCACACACACACGCATGCAAGCACATATACACACTGCTGTTTCAGCCCCAATAACAAACTAAACATGTCTTATCCACATGAAATCCCTTACCATGCCCACTGTTGTTTCACTGGAGCCCTGTTACGGAAAACCTTTTTTTCTACCCATCTCACGGTAATTGCCTCTAAAACGCTGGTGTACTGAGGTGCTTCCGCTACTGATGCAATGTGGGTGTCCTGGGATTTTCAAATATATCCCAATCAAAGCTTGGAGTTCTACCCAGCGCGAAATATTCTAGAAGTGAAGACATACAAGCACTCCAAGCAGATTTAGAGTTTAATTCCACTCTGAGGGGTATTTCATTAAAAACTGGGCCTGACAAATCTATATAGTGTTATGTAGCACAGCCATACTTAACATAGTGATGGCACATAAAGTCCCTGTCAATGTGCATATGACTGGCTTATGGTGATAACAGCCAGAGACATTTCATACTGGGCTGGTCAGGAGTAACATATTGGACAATAGGAGATATTGTGATTATTGTAACATCCATGTGTTAGTATAGGATAGTATAGGATTTAAGGTACAATACACCTAAAAGGGTATAGAGGACATATTATGGGGTATAAGGTGCAGTATACCTAAAAAGGTATGGAGGAGATATTATGGGGTATAATGTTCAGTATACCTAAAAATGTATGGAGGAGATATTATGGGT
>JACXGI010003819.1:27695-39697 GCA_016801175.1 Esox masquinongy
CAGGGAGAGTCAGGGAGAGGGCCAGGGAGGGAGAACACACAGCTGAAGCAAACACCAGAGGAAATCTGGGGCACTGTTTTTATGGTATTTAGGACTGATAACCCAGATTCATTCCTACTCAGACCTACTACGACACGCTTAGTTAACAGCGGACAACAAGTGAAAGTTACACCCTCTCCCTTGGTAAGTCCTACGCATCATCCAGAAGCAATTAAAACCTATGAAAAGTTGTGATTGTACGGTATTCCTCCTTCAAGTCCCTCTTGTGCTCCGCCATTCATTAGGCCCAGAACATATCCACTGGTAAAAACTACTGAGGCTCGTCTCATCAGGCCAGACCAATGGCCGCTATGGATGCGCTGACTAGCGGCCCATATAAGCCTAATGAGGCAAACAGCCCCTGGCGAGGTGGCCCGGCGGACGGGAAGGGTTTAAGGCGCGCCACTGGCCTCCGAGTGACCCGGCTCATCCCCCTCTTTTCCATAACAAGCCATCAGATCTCCTGGCACGGTGGCCGCAGTCCCACCGGCAATTAAAATCATGTCGGGACACGCTATGATTGTCTGTGATGCCGCCGCGTGAAAACAACAGCAGCGGCGGTGCGGAAATGGACAGCTGAAAAACCGATCCCCGGTAATGCGGGCAGCCGCCGTCACCGTGATCTTCGAAACACAAAAGGCAGTCATCAGCGCGCCCCCCCCCCCACCCCAGTTTTCATGTCCCCGCGAAAACAAAGCCTGCCGCTCCACAAAGGGTGTAGAACAGAGAGACATCACCTGTGTGTACGTCTCCCTCTCACACCTAACCCCTCCATTTACCCCACACAGACACGCGCCACGCCGTGCAGATCTACTGTGACAAGACAGAAGCTGATCCACACACCGCTACTAACATACCTGGGGACCCTAGATGAACACACTGAAGTGTACTGAATCATATAGGAGACACTAGCCCTGGGACCGACGTGTGAAGAGAGACGTGGGCCAGCTACAGCCAGCCACAGTAACCGAAAGGTACACAACACGCAACAGTGCAGGGTTCACAGGGGCGGAGTTAAGCCGTGAGCAAACCAAAGCCGGTTGGTCGCTTAACATTTTTTGTTCTTTAACCCAGTGCCACGGAGGCACCTGCAGCCGGCCCAGAGGAACCCCATTTCACACAGGGGAACGGCCTGGTTAAACAACACCAGACAGCAGCCACGCTAGAGATGAGCAGATAGGTGGAGCGGGGGGTGGGGGCAATGACAAATTAAAAACAGAGACAGCTTTCTAAATGCTTTCTCAGGCCCAGATTCTTATAAAGGCTTTAAATCAATTGAACATGAAGGAGAAAGCCATGCAATGCTAATCTATCTGCCTTAATCTTATTGCTTTGAGATCCTTTGAAATCCACATTCTCTTGCCTAATGCAAAAACAAATAAAAGCCATTTTCTTCTCTAATGAGCTTGCCCTGCAGCCGACCATTTTCGAAAAGATCCGTTTTTTTAAACAACAGGTTTTCCTGTACTACTGCATCAGTTCTGTTGACACGTCATTGTTTTCTTCCAGTGATGTAACCTGCCAGTTGAATGATGTGCTTATAAGGCTGTTTAAACAATTACTGTATTTCTGGGTGATAGCTTTCTCTTATATTAGTCCCAGCTAACCACAACATATTGTTGTACAAGGTATCACATAACAAGCACAACAGCTATGTCTTTCAGGGAGAAAGTCGCTTGCCTTTCAACTGAAATCGCAAAGATTAAAACGTCATTAGCGGAGGAAGAGAAAAGGCTAAAGTGACAAACAGGCAAATGAGGGCGGGGGAAAATGGCTAATAATTTCTCAACCATATGCTGACACCCTTAAGAAACGGTTTGCTCTGACTTTTGAAAGCTTTCACTGCCAATTCCCCATCTGAAACCTGAACCCCTCAATAACAATACCTCTCCATGAGTAAGTCAGATGGAGAAAAAATCCATTAAGGATCTCAACGCGTTTCAGGCCTAAAAGAACTGATATGATGAGCACTTCAGTGGCCTACAGGCTTTTCCTCCAACCCCACGCAGACGGGGATGAAGACCACGCTCTTCAACGCTGTATTTATACCACGATAACCAACACGAATGTGTTTCCCTGCCTTTTCAGGACCTGACGTTACATGAAAATATAAAACATGGTGACTTTTCAAAATGCTTGTGTAGGCTTTGGGTTGGGTTTAGACTTTGGGTTAGATTTAGACTTTGGGTTAGGTTTAGACTTTGGATTAGGTCTAGGCTTTGGGTTAGGTTTACACTTTGGGTTACGTTTAGACTTTGGGTTAGGGTTAGATTTTGGATTAGGTCTAGGCTTTGGGTTAGGTTTACACTTTGGGTTACGTTTAGACTTTGGGTTAGGGTTAGATTTTGGGTTACGTTTGGACTTTGGGTTAGGGTTAGACTTTGGGTTACGTTTAGACTTTGGGTTAGGGTTAGACTTTGGGTTAGGTTTAGACTTTGGGGTTAGAGTAATGTGTTTTAGGGTTATTCCTGGAAGGTCATGACTACATGGTGTATGCGTGTTATCAAGCAGGTTCTCTTAACATTAATGAGTTGCTACTCACTCTAACATCACTTTTGTAATGGCTTCATTTTGTTGAAACTGGGATCAGCATGGAAGAAATGACTGAAAGCTGCTGACCATGGTCTTCTCTTTCACACCAAAACAGGGATAATCATCATTTCTGTGTAATTATAAACTCATAAATAGCCATCCCACCACAATTAGTCGGGAAACACATTGAACTCTGCAAGAAGTGGTGCCAAGCTCACAGCAGAAGTGCCTTTAAAGTGCTTTGTCCATTATGACACCAGAGTGGGTATATATGAAGTTGCTAATAAAGTGTTTTAGCGAATGCAGCTCACTGGTCACTTAGTGACGTTAACAATACAAGCGAAGTAGTTAGATTCTTACCTTAGGTTGAGCACGTCGAGGAAAGGCAACCTTTGGATCAATCTGTGAATTACAGAAAAATAGGGTGTCAGGAATTTGTCAGCTGTTCGTCAACGTTCACACGATTTTTGCAACAGGAAAATCTGCTTCAGTTCCTCCAAAGAGACAACACAATTAAAAAACCTTAGAAAACTGATATAATCACTGTGATGCAGTTAGGTTCACAAAATGGGAACAGTGCCTTTGAATGTTTGGAGGAAATTATTATTTCAAGATTATAGGGTTGGAAATAGGAATCTGGGGCCTGTGACAAAAAATCCAGATATTCTAAAATAAGCAGAAAGACGCATTAGATCAACAGTTTTTTTTTAGTATTTGCCTTGTCTCGTTAATTTCATTTTTTTCCCTCTGTTTAACTGGTATCGAGGCATGCAGTTGAAGCCTTATCAATCTTGCATTCAGAATGAAGAGAAACTATTTCATGCACCAATGTCATCCTGCCTTCTCCTTGCTTTAATACCAGCACTTAAGAGAGAAGTTTCAAACAATCTCATCCAAGCAGACCTATTGAAGGGGAAAAACGTAAACAGATCGCAATTTTTCTCTTGCAGAAAATTACTTATTGGTGTTCAGCAGGGCAAACCCTTTAAGTTGCTGCATATTTGTCTGTGAGGATTTGAAGGCTGGCCTACCCACAAGTTGTAATGTAATCCTCACAGCGTCAGCACAGAGACAGTCCCTCACTTGGGCACATCTAGGCCTGAAATGTCTCTCTCAATTCACAAAAGGAAACAAAAAGGTGTGGGTTGTGAACTGTGCTGGAAGAGCCTTAGAACATTAGCTGGACAACATAGCCCTCCATTAAAAAAAATCTAAATCTAATTTCAAGTACGATAGTTAAGCTGACAAAACATATTCATAAGAACTGAACTGTACTCATAAACAATTAATACAACTGCTGATTCAGTTAAGAATCAGAAACAAAGGTTAGGATCTACGCAGATCCATCCAGCCCAGGTCTCTGTCCAGTGTTGGGAGTGAAAAGTGACAGAGCAACATTTGAATACGCGGCAGCAACATATTTCTCCATCCCATTTCAATCCGTCTGAGATATGATTGTTATCGTTCTAAATCGGGTCAATTTGAGAGATGAATTCAATAACACCTGGGTATGGCAAGTCTGCTTATAATGAATTCCATGTAATGATTCGTTTTAGCAATTAGCCTCAGGCATAACCAATTCAACCTCCATTACTCAGTGGAGCCCGGCCTAGTGGTGCAAAGACAACACTATAAGCTGTGAATATCAAAGCCCTCATATGTGGTGACGTGGCTTATGGTTCCAACCAACACACTGTCTCTGAATATCACCTGTCGTGGCAGTTTCCCCTATCACCCGGCACACCGTCATTTACCTGATGTCAACATTTACCACGACAACGGTGAGGTGAACAACATACCAATCAAATCCACCACGAGTTTGGAACATAAGCATGCTTGTTCAACACACAGTTGCTACCGATCAATCATTTGGACATGAAATAATTAGTAATGCACACATTTCTTTTGTTTATTGACATGGCCTCACGCTGCAGTTATTTGTCCGATTACCAGTGTAGCTATGTTGGGTAATGATGACTTAGTGCAGAAAGCGTTGAGAAAGCTCGTAGAAGCATACCTTTATTTAGGTCACTGCCTCGAAAATGAATGGTTCCTTTGAGACATTTTCCGAAGAGGGGAAATTCTAACAATTGTTTTCATTCTGTAGGAAGTATTCATGCAAATGGGCAGTTATGTGGGGCTTACATTTAAAGCCTGGGCACATCATATAGGCCACATATTTCCCATTACAGCACAATACTATAGCATGTCTGTAACTAAAGGTTATTCCCTTTACACACTTCCATAGGAATAGCAGTTTGCTCTTTGTGTTCATAATTGGTCTCGTGGGGTACTATATTTCCCCAACGAATAGGAAATAAATCACAGTCTTGAACGACAGGATCATTGCAAGATCCATGAAACGAAAACAAAACCACCAAAAAGATACATGAGAAGTAGTTTCATTCAATGCAGAATAGTTTTAATTCTGGTAGAAATTATAAAGCAAACTACTACTTTGATCGCTACGACTTTGTACGTAATAGATTATAAGTGTAAAAATAGCTTTTTCTCAAGCTCGGCAGTCAACATATTCAAAACAGGTATGTCAAAATAAAAGAGAACAAACCAAAAGCAATACATTCCTTTCTCATTTTTTCTCCTTTTATCTTCTTTTACAGCTTTTTACAGCCGGGTCTCAGAGGGCCTCCTCACTGTGCGATTGTGTAAGATCAGGGCAGGAGGCAATTGCTTACATTCTTAGTTCAGATCTTCTAACAGGATTTCATAAATTATTCCAGCTTCTCAGTAAACTCTTTCTTAACAGATTTTCCTCTGGTAGTTTAAGATGAAGTGGTTTTTAAAGCTACAAAAATTGCTTAAAAGTATTGATTTCTTAATTGTTTTCTTTGTGTTTATGAGGTACTGCAGGAAGCTCTGGTATTTAATGACTGATTTAATCTGCCTCTTTCTGTCAATGTGCTTATGGTTTCCATATATAGATAAGTATAATCACCACTGTACAATGTGCTGCCAACAAATACCCAAATGAAGTCATTTTAACTTGGGGCCATTAGTCATGCCCTTATCAAAGTATTGGTTTAGAACATTAAATAATTCCAAAGCAGTTCTGAAGCCTGCCTTTCCCTGCAGTGGAAGCTATGTTGTAAAAAAGGATGTTCAATGTCTGTGTTGTTTAAATGGAAATTGTGTGGTGTTCATGCGCTTAAAAGAATCACTGTAATTACTAGTATTTAAATAACAATGAAAAAAAGTGGTCAGATGCATAACACTGTAAAAATACTTTTCGTTCGAGAAGACAAATCCATCCCAGGGTGTGTTGCTTCTATGCCTGTAAAAGGACATGATCAACTGTTGAAGACAAAGCACCTGCTAGACATGAACCAGTAAGGTGCATGGTGGAGGTGAGCTCACAGCTGACATTACTTTCAATTGATATCTGACAGAGGAGGCTTAGATTTGTCCAGCTGCTCCTATCTACACCGGCCCTTTCTTCTTTTTCCTCTGTCTCTCTGGTCTTATCCCCTTTAGCTCAACCACCCATTCTGTCTTTTCAAACCACTACATCAAAACAGCTAACAGGGGTTGGCCAGAGGTCATTCAATAATGGCTGGAGATATCTGTGGACAAAATAGGCTAACTTTTGTCTTGGAAAAAAAAGACTTATTTAGCAGTACAGTACATCTCCTCTGGCAGGAGTCCAGAGTGAATAATCCGGAACTGTACAGTGGCGATGGATTCTATGACGCAGTAGCCCAACAGTAGAAGTTCTAACATAAATAATCATTGTAATCACTTTAAATCATGCTCATCAACCTGATTTAAACTAACTTTACATACCAAGATAACACACTTTTTCAAACGGGACATAATATAACTGATATAAAATGATGAATGTGTTCTGAATTGCTGCCATGTGTGTTTTGAGGCCCCAGGCTCTTCTTGGCCATATGTCTTCATTCACATTCATCCCTGTCTAAAAGCAGTGTTTTCATAACCGGACAGAAGGCAACCAGGCAATCAGTGAGGACGGAAGAATAGCCACGCCACGTTATGATGGTGCGTGCATTATGAAAGCAAACATATGCTCATTGTCCATATCTCCCACGGACATCTCTCTCCACAGGGTTACCCTGCTTCCATACTGAGACCATTAGCGCCAGAGAACATCCACTAGAACAAACAAAGAAGAAATATGTTCAATAAAATGTCACACTGTTTGCTACTGGAGTAAGTTAACTGTGAATAAATCTCTAATATACAAACACTGGGGCGTTCTGCACAAAAAAACATTATCTCTGTCACTCTCTATACGTGCAGCCTTGTGGGCCATTTCAAGTCAACTCACTTCTACTAAGTCCGTTCAAGGTCACCGCTGAAAGAGACAAATCCATTCAAGCGTCAAAATGCTGTACCTTCGCACCCATCTAATATCTCCACTGAAACACATCAAGGGCCTTCGAGGTTCAACACAATGACATTGTCCAGTGTTGTTGTTAAAATAGCGATGTCCAGAAGATGATTATACTCTGTGCCTTGAATCAGCTCTAAACAGTGTTCTAAGAAAGCAATGATTTGTATTTAGTGTAGTCTTACTAAAATCTGTTTTGACAGAGATCTGGTACAGGACAGCAGCAGAGAGTGACTGGTCCTCTTTAACACTGTTATTAGTAGATACAGTATAACATGCACACTTTTGCAGATTGACGAATGAAATGGAACATAAGAGACTAAACTGTTGGTTCAGATCAATGACGTAACAACAGTTTCTTCGTTTGCCTGCTGGCAGAAACTATCAAACGTCGATCTCAATATTGCTTAGCATTAATAGGGCTATGTTTTAGGTTAGGTTCTTCAATTACACAGCTCATACAAAGAAAATCACACCCTCCATGTCTCGATGTTAATCATTGCACTCTTGGAATCCTAATCCTTGTGATTTTCAGGGGCTATTCGCACTCGTTTATCAAAATACTGTCTATTAACATTATGAACACAACATATCTTAGTGCAGGGGAAGTAATTCAACTAACAGTAATTAATAAATGTGTAGTGTTCTGAAACAACAAAGATAATATTACAACATGATTGCATGCTTTAAAAAATCGACATACAATATATCAAGCCTTAACCTGTAATTTCAATTCTAGTTTACTTCACTCAAAATAAATCTTAGTCATTACACAATGTACAGACAAAATGGAAACCAAATGGCTTTATTAAGGGGAGAGTTTTATTTATACTTTACATTAAATATTTAAAACAGTAAATTAATCAAAACTAATACCAGTAATTTTATTTGACAATACTTCTAATTACAATTACAACTTCAGGCTATTAAACTCTTAATAACTACAGTATGGCAAGTGTGTCAGGCAGAATTGTTCATCTCTAAGTATTTTTAGTAGTTCAGCTACACTAATATGTACAAATACAGATAAAGCACATGTTTTCAAGTACAGCCACTACCAGATGAGAATCTAGCCTGGAAATAAACAACATAGGTCTGAGTGAAGCCAATAACCGAATGGTGTCGCACCTGCATTCTATCTACACCATGAGGAGGAACACAAGGGGTTCAATTAAGCCGACTTAAGCATATTCATTATCACA
Source organism: Esox masquinongy (assembly GCA_016801175.1). NCBI lineage: Eukaryota > Metazoa > Chordata > Actinopteri > Esociformes > Esocidae > Esox > Esox masquinongy. The sequence goes on from JACXGI010003819.1 coordinate 35,841, forward strand.
AAGAAAGACTTCTTCAACTTGTGTCTACATGAAGGGTGTCTACACTTTACATACTATACAGAAACACATACAGAACACATGCCAATCGGCAGAATTTATCAATCATTTAGTAAGTATCTATTATCATGTGCAGCAGAGCTCTAATCAGCAACCATTTGTCATGATGTATCAAATAATCACACATTAAATAGAAAACTCTGTGGCTGTCTCCCCGCTATCTGCACTGCACAACCCAAGATTGTCTGCAACAGCTTACAGGTGCTAGTTTCCCTTTATAAGATTCAAAACATGAACCCGCTCCACTTTCGCTTTCAAGTATCAAGATAAAAACGGAAAGCTTTTACAAGCACCCTCCAGTGACTTGCCAATCAGCTCAGGACAGCTGTGCAACAAGTTATAGCACCGCTTTCAGCCCAGCTCCACTGTAATTGTACACTGCCTGCTGAAGTACAATATGTTTGTCTTTCCAAATATATCTGAAAGACACACTTTCCCATCTGAACTTAGCTTTCACAGAAGGCGGCAAAAAATATGTTTTTTTGTATGCACTATTCCATTTTCAGAGCTGTGTGAGCATGACTGGATATAACCACCCACTGAGCAAAACTCTCAGACAAATATGATTTCAGCTGAAAGCTGTCTAATCCAATGCTACATAGACAGCTCTTCAACAATTACTGACATGATTAATTATTTATCTACTGCCACATTTCAAATGGGAAGAACGCAACACAATAGTTCAAGGCTTTGGATAATGTAGCATAAATAGGGATGCTTAAGTGTGTGTAGTCGAGTGTGTATAGCGTGATTAAAAAGTGCGTCTGCTAAACTGATCAGAGAAGCACCAGGTCGGTAGATATTAGAAGACAGAAAATAGGTTTTGGTAATTGATAAAATGTTGACAATGTATACGATTGACAAGGTGCTCTGCTTTCAGCTTAGAATCAGCATGTCTGATTCTAGTTTGAATCAGACATGCTGTTTGAAATACACTTACATGTGAGAATAAATCCTGACACGTAAGATAGTAAATATTTGTCAAGAGATTTGCACATAGATGCGAGAAGATGAGATTCAGCCCTGAGTGCTGTTTAAGGGTCTACATGGAAGAGGGAATGATGATATCATGGGAATAATCCACATCCCCAACCTTGATTAAATTAACGGTTTTACCTTAAAGCTCTTTACCAAGAGGGCAGATCCAGTGACTGGTACATGGCATTCTGAGCATTCAGAGATGCCAAAATACCACACACGGATGTACTGCAACTTTTGCTGGTTTTAATGTAGCATTATTTTTCAATGTGGAAACATGTATCAGAGTATGACTACAAATCTTTGCATGCCTGTGAAATAAATAACATCAGGGACGAAAATGTTAAAATTGCAACACAGACAATAAAATATATTGTAATTGACATTAAAACATAAACATACCGTCTTTGAGTCTAATTCGTGGTGTGGTTGAGCTAAGACTTTATCTACACTGGCAGCATCTGCAAACGTAACAAACCCAAATCCTCTGCAAAACAAAGAAACACACAAAAACAACAATTAGATATCACCCATTATTTATTAATGAGAACATGGAAATATATGCTCAACTGTTTCCCCGAGTGCGTTAATAACAAGGTATCAGGAATAGCATTTGCCCTACCACGCAAAAAATAACTGCACACGCACCCACATCTATTTACACAATCCTAATTAACTACTATTCAATTCAGATGATAGAGATAATAGCCAAATGAATTGTAGATTACTATATTAATTGAGGGCACTCATATTTAAGTTAGATTAAAGGAGGAGGGACAGTACACCAACATTGCAGTGCGGTCCCAAAGTCAATGTCAAATTGTATTCGCTCGCAGTTCAGTGAGCAAACAGATCGACTAAAATGTGGAATGTAGCCTAAACATGTGTTGGATATAATTTCGGCAACGAGCAAGCAAAAGTAAAAAAACAATGTTTACCTGGAACGTTTTGTTGTGGGGTCTCTCATCACCATACATTCTCTTATTTCTCCGAATTTGCTAAAATAGTCTCTAAGGCTGTCTGTGAATAGAGAAAATATGTCGGGTAATTAGTCAAGAACAAATGTTCGTCATGCTCTACACAGTGTGATTCAAAAACGCCCCGCGATGCACATAGGGGTCGAATAGAGGACTTCAGATGATTGGAAATCAAAAATAACCGTGCGCGCACCCAAAGGCACTCCACATATCCCATGCAGTAGGATATAGCACACACGAACACACAGAGAACGCGACCACAGCAAGCACAATCGATCACCGCAACAAACAACAAGAAACATGAGAAATGTACTAGGAATAATTGTCTCACCTGGTGAGGTTTGCCAGCTGAGGCCACCGATAAACATTTTACTGTAAGAAGAAAACATAGCAGAAGTGTGTCCAGATGTCAGATCGGCCATTTTGACGACTAACTACTTATAAAAGCGATCTTAACGAATAGAGAGAAGCACAAAAAACATTCGCTGGATATCAATAATGTATTTTATGAAAAGGGGGAGGACACACTTGCTAATCTGCCCAAGCAAAGCAGAAGCTTCATGGCTATTACTAACTGCAACCGGAAGACCAATGGTTATGTGCGCACTACGAGCTCAATCCAGGACCGCACTCTGCTAAATCCTCTCTCAGATATTCTCACATGAAAAATGCAATAAATAAATGAAAGTGGTAAATGTTGTCATCTTACCCCGGGTCATGTTGTGAATCATTTGGGCTTCCAGATGTGGCTTGACTCCCGTCTCCTTCCATAGCTAACCAAACTATAGGCAGTAACTACAGTAACACACAAACACAGACACGGCAAAAGCTATGCAAAGCCCTGCTATGAGAATATTACTGAGCCGGGAATGGAATCGTCACACGTGGGATCAGCTCTGCCTAGCTCCCTCCCTCCCTCCGCATACCCTCCCCCTCAAACTGGGCGGGGCGAGGGCTCGTCACCTAACCAATCCAATTGACGTCAATAAAGAAAACCCGCCTATAGAACTCTGAAAACCACTCCCCCTATTGGTCATAACGTTCCTATGACAATGTAATGACTGTGATTAGACCGATATATAGTATTTTACATGCCATAATCATACTGATAACATTTGTCAGTGCGACTTAGGCAAATTGTGTGAACATGTATTTAGACAAAAGATTAACGATGGTCCCAAAATACTAAATTGTATTTGCAAAAATAGACCTACTGGCCTATTACAGGTAATAAATTATTATACTGTCAATAAATAATTCGTTGCACCTTTATACGACTAATATTCTTCTTTTTCTTATCATAGATATGCCTGAATATATTCATAATGTGTTTTTGAACATTACAGTAGATCTTTAATATTTAAGTCAGAGACATTTAAAGTAGGCAGAAGACCTAAACAATTTGAAGCCTAAATCATGTGTGTTGCACTATACTATGGCAAAAATACTATAGCCAAGAGCTGTTCTTATGCACAACATAATGTGGAGTGTCTGGATACAGCCATTACAAACACACTACAAATACACCAGACATACATCGGGACTTAGGGAATCAAATACCGCATCTTTAAACCAATCAACATTCAAGATTCAAACCACCAGGGTTTATAATGTATAGTGAATAGCTCTACTTCTAATAGACACAGGTACACTGCCCTGTTATTCATAGACTGGGGTTATTTGTGTGTTCAAATGGTTTGATGAATTAGGTTCCCAGACTATTTTAACACTTTAGCATTGTATTTCATATTGCATTTTCAAAAGCTATAGTACAGGGAATGCAGTCCATCTGAAGATGAAAAAGGAGGGAAAAAAAGAGAGGTGGATTTAATAGTAACCTCTGAA
>JACXGI010003819.1:39797-59306 GCA_016801175.1 Esox masquinongy
ACACACACACACACACACACACACACACACACACACACACACACACACACACACACACACACACACACACACACACACACACACACACACACACACACACACACACACACACACACACACACACACATACACACACACAATGTTATCTCTTTTTTTCTATGGGAGAACAGTTTTAAGACGTGCCACACATACAGTTCCTGGTTGTAATTTGTCTTTGAATCCTTCAGGAGAACCTTTGTATGGCACTTCCAATTGGGTGCAGACTGATATCATTGCTGACTTTGAACTGGTTAGTCTATAAGAACTAGTTTGGGTGGTGATCACGAGCCACATAGGTCAACCATTCTGCACAATAATTATTGCACTCGAAAAAAGGAAAGTACAAAATGATCGACATTACAGCAATAATGCGGGTGTTTACTCTGGTACACTAGTCAATTTGAAATGTTCAACATATTCTCACTGTGTTTCTCTAAAATGGATGTGAGTGCGTACGCACACACACACACGGCTAAGCTAAGCTCTTAACAACAAAATGCATCAAAGGCACTTTACACAAGGCAAGTTAACATCACAATGTAGATCTATCACAGTAATAATGTGACAGCTGTATTGAAATTAAAACACTCCAAGCCAAGGTTTACGGAGTGCCATTCCCTTTCATCTTAGCAGGCACTGCTATTAAAGATGCACTCCAAAACCATAAGCAAAACAACTTGCTAACATTTTGTACAAATTGGATTCTTAACATTGCATGTAAATACAATAAAACATTGTTACTGTGCAGGTCGTACCATATCATAGAATATAGATGACGTAGGACACACTGGGGACCCATTTTGGCTTGTGAGCACCACTTTACAAAACTACTGGCTGAAATTATACTAAAGCTCTGGAGTGCATCTTTAAATGTCTGAGATCCAATTCAGCCTTTAAACAATATTCCACCCCCAGCAGAAATCTCTTTTACCCGTCAACAATGTGATACTCCTTCCCCTTTTGAATATTAATGAGATCTAGCATTTAGTACTGGAGTATGTTATTAGGGGCAGCGGTTAATCTTTCCGCTGTCCAAACATAAGACATGATTTAAAGATGTACAGTATACAACACAGTGGAAAACAAAAATATATTTTTCACATATAACAGTGCACTGCACTACAAAACTGTATCAACTTACCACGAACAGTGTGTGTGTGTGTGTGTGTGTGTGTGTGTGCGTGTGTGTGCCTGTTCACAGTTGCTGTTGTGCGGTGAGGTATTTTATCTTTTTGTTTGTTTTTAAATATGATTTTAGGTCTGGATTTGGTTAGGGGGGTGGACTGTGAACAGACCCCCTTGTGGCATGTTGTGCGGGGTATGCTTCATGGTAACTGATTGAATAGACAGTTTTGTACTTTCACCACTTCAATACCTCTCCTCCACTTATAGCCAGGAGAAAATTACATGCATGTGATTTGTATTAGTTCTATATTTCTTATGTGATTTGTATTAGTCCTATATTTGAAGGGCCATACATGCAGATTTTTTCGGGGCCAACAGCAGTGTGTCAATGTCCTTTGCAGGACTTGCTCATATATCCAGGCATTAGTCCAGGGGTGATTAAACTAAGAAATATTACTTGTCTGATTGATTGTAAGACTACATTTAAATGACATTTAGGCTTGAGTGATTTGGCCCAAAAACAATGCTTTGTGACCAGTTTACTGCTGGTGTCTCATTTAAAAACAGACTGAATGAATTAGTTGTCGGTTATAGTTTATTGTTGTAGCTGATGTGTGTTGTCGAATCATCTTCATATATAGGCACACAGGCTTTACTGAAGACCAGTGGAAGGCCATAAGTGAAAAGAGAAATGTTAGTAAACCACCTAGAGAGTTGGCTTGGAGTACACTCAACTCAACCTGGTCTACGTAGAGACATTCTGTGTTCGAACTCTCAGTACCCAATACAGCAGAGGGTGTAAATCCTTAACATCTACATTTTTCCAGCAAGCGGTTATGATGGTTATGAATAATATCAAATGTTACTCTCACAATTAACAATACAGCTACCATAAAATCTTATCAAGGTATTTTTGAAATCCAAATAAGTTTGTGTCACTACTGAACACATTCATTCCCCTTAGAGAGAACAATGGAAAGTAATAGATATGACGCACTCAAGAATTTGTCCACGTTAAGCAGTTAGTTAATTCTAATGTAGGTGATGTGGTTTTGAACGAGGGTCAATGAGAGAGTATAGCCAGCATAAAAATGTACTGTTATTTTGATAATTCATCTGTCAAATATGCAGTACAATTTATTATTTTGATATACAGTAATTACAGTGTATTTATGCTTAAGTTGTCAAACTGGTATTAACGTGGTGAAGCACAACGTATTTCGGAAACTGTGAGAAGCAAAAAACTTTGAGATGTTCCTGTTGAAATGAATGTTCACAAAGCTAGCATACTGCAGCATCTCTCTCATCATTAAATATGGTTGACGTCAACACCATCAAATATTCAAAGGAGTGTTAAAATAATGACATTTATCCACCAATCCAAAGAGTGGATTAGGCAGGCCCTTGCCTGTAGAAATCTAGTGGAAACATTTTTGCTTTGGACAATTAATCCCACCATCTCTGGTACCCTTCCCCAAACGCATGCTGAAAGGGTGTTCATTCTTTTCTGCACAATAGCACAGTATTTGGTGAAAAACAATTCGTTCCACAGGTTTGCTGAGTTGGCTACTTGAGCCAATCAATCCCTACTTAATAATCAATCCCTACCAAATAATCAATCCCTACCTAGTGATTAACTGCACACACCATTAAATGTTCATTCAGTGGGTAAGAGTAAAGGAAAAATATTAGTCTTTTGCGATCAAGGTTATAAAGACAAAGACATACAATGCATGATGGCAGCCTTCTTAAAAACAGTGAGGAAGTCGAGTTCTACATTCTACAGCAGGGACACATTTGTGAATGTGCCTCCAGTCACAATGACATCTGTGTTTGATTAATGAATGAAGTATTTAAAGGACGGTTTAATTTTTAATATCCTACATCTGTTACATGCATTGCACATACCAATTTGATGCCTTTGTACCTTAAAACACATAGTGGTCCGTTTCCCTGTGAAACATAATACGTTCCTGTGTTACACCAATAAATAACCTCTTAACCTCCCCATAGGTTATTGATGCATTTTCGCTGAGCAAATCTGGGGACTGTATCCATTCAAGGTAAAAAAAAATATGAAGCTGAGAAATGTAACACTAGCTCAATAAAATAAAGCCCTCCACCCAGAAGCTAGAGCCGAGAGACAAGGAAACATTGTGCCTCGAGAGCACTGATCTACTGTATTGAACATAGCATTGACAAGCATTCAACATGAACACTTTGTTCTCACACAGCTCCTTTGTAGAGATGGCATTCAGCACGCAGAAATGTCACAGTAACTCAAGGATGGCAGAGGGATAACCATGCCAGCGGATGCTGATGACATGGAGCTGTTGGGGATTTAAATGGAAAGGAGGAATGATAGTGTGAGAGCAGAGGGGAGGAGGAGCGTGAGAGGACAGCTGGGGACATCCTTGTCTGCTGCAGCTGTCACACGGTCCCTCGTCGTCCTACCAAGAGCTCAAACCAAGAGCGCCAGAAGAGATCGATGCACAGATCTCAGCGACTGTCAGATTCAGTGCCAGTGTGACGCTCTGCTGTTCTGTGTTAGGGGGCTCTGCTGCCGTCTATTCCCCAGCAATGACTTCACATATTCAGCCCATATTGTAATGATGACATTTACTTCAAAGCATGGCTCTTGCCTGCATTATTCCCCAGGTACAAGCACCATGGTTTTGATGCCATGCATGTCAATTATTAGTGTTGACATTGGTATTTATTAAAAACAAAGCAGTGATTAAACAATATTTCAGATTAAAGGTCATTTTCCAGAATAATGGGAGATAAATAGAATAGTGTGTGATAAATAGATGATTCTATTCGGTAGTGATCAGCTTCTTTTTCATATCATTACCATAATGTGTCAAGACAAATACTGACATGCAAGTACCATGAAAGTTAAAGTTCTTTTTACCAGGTCATTTGAAACTTCATCAAAAAACAACCCCCATTATGGATGACAAAAAAATACTTCCATGTATCCTTTGCCAACAGGAAAACCCAAAAATACAGCATCAGCAGCTCCCCATGCTCTTATTAACTCCCAGCACACCTGTGTCCTACATAAGGTCCCAGGATTGATCGACTAATCAATTGCACCTGTGCTGGTTAGCCATCCACAAGTAACTATACAAGAATATCCAGTCGAATCATTTCAGGATAAAGTGCCATTGGCCTATAACTCCCACATAGATAAAAGAAAAAAAGGTGTATTGTGTAAAGGAAAATACTATTTTATAACAAGTAGTTGCGTTCATGGATTATCCTAAATACATGGCTAGTTCCTTGTCTCAGCTGTAATACACTTACTTTTCTTACACTATTTCGTTATATTAGAATTCCGTAACATAAAACAATTACTCCACAGCAACACTATCAAAATATCATGGCGAGTAGCACTGACTTGAGTTAAACATCATGACTAAAGAGAGCATTTATGGAGCTCAAAGTGAGGAGACTTTGGCTAATCCTTCAATCTCTTTCCACTGCTGGTGGGTGAGTGAGTGTGCTATTATGAGCAGCAGAGATAATGGGGAATGACAAAGTGTGACTTCATTAATCAATGGGGGTCTTGGATGAGGCTCCTCACAGACCTGCCCTCCGATTATCTTTTTTTACATGCCACACGCCTTTAATTAGTCTCATCAAAAACACCAAAGAGTGCATGCTGCTGCATTATCAAGAGGCCTTTGCTTGAAAATTAATGTACACCACAGGTGATTTCTGCAATCGTCCCCAACCCCCTCCAATTTTTTATCCTATTAGAAGAACAACTTTGACTTCGGCACTGAAATGCCCAGACAGCAGGCTGGAAGAAACAACTGTCACTCAGTCTTCAGGCTACCCCACAGACACTGTCAATTATAGTGAATAGAACAAAATAGGAAGGGAATCCAAGCTACAAATCTGTCAGTTCATGATACAATTACAGTTTCTGGTAGATCATATTTATGCTTAGAGATTTTCATTCGGTTAAAACTGCACCAAAAAATAATGGATTTTGGGTGAACCAACCCATGAAAAAATAAACTAACATCCTCCCCGAAAACAAAACCTGGATAGAAGCTGATGAAAGAAAGGACTAAAAGGGGTAAGAAAAAGAGGAGGAAGGCAAACAAATGTCTTCTGATGTATCAGTTGACTGGTAAATTAAAACATGGAAATGAATATAAATATAAAAGGATTTAAAGATAATTGTTTTCCAACAGACACCAACATTGGCACGGTTTCTTGCATTTAAATTATATGAGGTCTTTAGTGTGAAGATCTCAGCAGCTTTGAACAGTGGACCTAACAAGATGCCTGACAAACATACAAAATAACTGGAAACTGAGTATGCAAACTAAAACAAATTGGTAATCTTATTCCTTAGAGATTAATATGTTAATAGATTGCTTTTCTCCCTTTCGTAGGCTAATGAGAATCTGTAACCCTTCTTGCCAAGCGCTCGGACATAGGAATTGCTAAAATAAAGCATTAGGCGCCATCTACTGGATGGACTAGTTCATCTTGTTTACTTATTCCCAGTCCCCTGAAGGAACATCATCTACTTAACAAACATCAGAGACATGAGACATATATATGACTCGAGTTCTCTCTTCAGAGAAGAAAGCAACACTAGAAGGACCTCAGGAGACACTCCAGTGAGTGGCTCATGGGTCCTCTACAGAGCCGAGCATTTAGTTAGGACAAGAGTTAAAAAAACCCCACAAAACGTACAATATGCATTCATTTATTGAGGTCTGATTGAAGTCAATACATTTTTAGACCGCAGCTATACTGTATACATCCTACACCATTAGTCCAGGGCTATGAACAAAGAGGTCTTAGTACCAATTGTTAATCTGTATTTCGTTTTTTTACAGAATTTTATACACTGAAAAGATAGTAATTTGTGGGGTAGGGATGACAGGGACCAATCATAAACATATGGCCAAACTGTAATGATATTTAAACATTTACAGAAGGGGGGAAATAAAACAAAACTTCAGAAAATAAATAACTCAGACAGATTTACGAGGGTTCACTAGGATGACAGGGTTTTGTCACCAGCGGGGTAGCAGGCCAGAGTACAGACTGATGAGGTAAACAGGAAAGACAGAGGCCCTGTTTGGATCATTCAGAAATGTATTGTTTCTTATCGATGGTAAAAAAAAAAAAATATATATATCATCAGAGCAAAACTGGTAGACTGCTGAAGTAACAGGATGTTAACATTACTAACACATAACCAGTCACGTATGGATCTGTGCTTAACTCAGAAGGGAGGCACGCATTTCAAAACCATCTTAACAGAGCCAGGATTGGTCTTCAGTCAGGGGTTGTCTACCCAGCTGCACAGTCCGTTGTCTACCAGGGCTCGGTTCACAGACACTACCTGGAAGACCAAGACAGAAACGTTAGCAACGTCAGCTTATTAGAATACTTTCCATTACATCTGTAAAGTACATAGAGAGATGCTTTCATGTTTCATAATAAACAACAGGGGGCATACCCGTTCCCCTTCCGTTCTCCATAGCTGGACCAAAGGAATGCCAGTGGGGTGACAGCTGGTGACCTGGGAGAGAGCAGGTACATGGGGTCAGAACAGAGACAGGCGCTCCTCACGGCATAGTGCTTTACATCAGCAGGAGGAGACACATTCACAGGCTTCCTTGGTCTACCTGCGCCAGTACTGCCAATCCTTGTGTCATCTCCTCTAGGGCACATTTGGCTGCAGCTGAAAACTCCTCTTCTCCTGGTACAAAGGGAGAAGATCAGAGAATGAGGGGTTATATTGTTGGGAACACGCCGCTTCTGTCGTTTTGTTTTCCTAAATCAGAGAATAAATAAAAGCAGCGCAATCATACCTGGAAGCGGGGCAATATTTTCCAGTATCACTTCAGACCCTTGGAAGGGCAAAGACACAAAATCGGACCTGTGGGAAGTGTCTTCATTATCAATAGCAGTCCCAGCATTTGCCCCATTAGAAAAGATGTGTGCTTGTCAAATGTCTATTCAGATTTTAATTAGCTGGACAAATTTAACATTTACTGGCCATATCAAATAGGAACCCATCTGAAGCCATTCATGTGCAGGATAATGCTTTATTAGGAGTACCCACTACCCATTTCATTGACATCACATTGGAAATTACTACAATAATTACTCATGGAGGAACGACAGCCTACCAAGCTAATGCTCCTTGTTGTACAATTCATGTCTCTCTGTCCATCGGGCATCAGTCAACAGATTCTGTTTCTGCAGAAGCCTATTTTCCCATCCGGTGCCTCCTTCCTTAGTATGGTAGCTAGCGTGATTTGCGTAGTTCAAGCATTTTTAACAAAACTAACAAAACTCAACCGGGCATAAGATTAAGGGTAGAGGTCAAAAGAAACATTATTTAATCTAAATTCTCTTCTTGGTGAACTTCTCTTCATCTGTCATGGACTAACAGGTGCAAGAAACGTCCAGCCAGCCCCAGTTGAGACAATGTTAAAAAATTAGCTATTGAGGAGTTAGCACAAAAACAATTAAAAGACAACCTGAACCAGCTTCGGTTGAGCTAATGTGATTTAAAGATTGTTAGCATATTTATCATAAGGATTTTCTCTGCTGGACAACATCCATTTTACAGCTGTTCTGCCTCGATATTTTATAAATGTATTGGATTTTGCTTTGTTTGATAGAAACAGTGGTCGGAGGTAGAGTAAGGTTTTGCTGAAAAAGCACTGGGTTGGTCTGTTAATGCATTTATAAATGGCCTCGGCACTAGTGAACCTCATTCCTGTTATCTTGGAGTTCCACACAGTGAGGATACGTCACCTTATCTGCCGCAGGGCGTCGATCTTCACCCGGTCATAGCCGCCGTAGTCCACGTAGCGGAGCTCCACTTCCCTGGTGTCTTCGTGGTAGCTGATCACCTGTGCTCTCCACCAGGCTCCTTCAGGCATCTGGGCCGCACAGATCACTCCCACTGTGTGTGTGTGTGTGTGTGTGTGTGTGTGTGTGTGTGTGTGTGTGTGTGTGCGGCGTAAGTGAAAACGAAAGTGAGGAAGAGGACATCTGCTATCGTGTACAACACCAGCACAGGATGATGGTTCATCAGAAGCGTGTGTGTGTGTGTGTGTGTGGGGGGGGGGGGGGGGGGGGGGGGGGGGGGGAGGGGGGGCCCCAGGACGTACTGACCCACCTTCCAAAGGGGCCGGCAGGGCTGGGCAGCCTGGGTGAGAGTAGCACAAGGTCATCTGTTGGTCCAGGCTGCCGAGGGCGTGGAAGGTGGGGTGCGTGTGCTGCTGGAGGAAGACGTAGTTCCCCGATGCCACCAGGACCACCGTCACCTCCACCGTCAACCTATGGGGAAGCATCAGCTGAGGGAGACAGGCACAGGCTTTGAGTCCCGGAATGACACACAGCCCTCCAGGCAAGCTGAACACAGACGTACCCAGGACGTGACAGGGAGAGAGGGGAGGCTGGCCACTGGAGGTCGGATGGAGCAGTTGCTGACGTCTAGATCTTTGAACTTCTTCCTGATCAGCTCCAGAGCGCAACCCACCTGCTCCTCTGACCCTGGAGGGAACACGGGCCCAGACTGAGAGGGCCACCAGGGGTCTGGTGACGGGACGAAGGTCCTGACTAAAGCAACGTCCTGTCGTGGAGAGCCGAGGGGTGTTGTGCTCTCACCTTCTAGGTGGCAGATCTGGACCTCTTGGGTGTAAGGCAGGGTGGTGATGAAGACCTTGGCCCCGGACGTCTCTTTCAGGTGGCTCACATATCGGCCCTGCTTCCCAATCAATCTCCCAACAAGATGCTGGGGGAAACAGCAGAATACAAAGACAGAATTACCCACAGGTTGGCTGCCACACAAGAACGTGGGTTTTTCCCTCTCCGAGTGGCACCTACACCTTCCAGACTGCCCTCTCTGATAACAACATGGGCTCAGCTTGCTCAGATGTAACCAATACCACTGAGCACCTCTCACAGTAATTGGAAGTAGAGGTTTCTGTGTGTGTGTGTGTGTGTGTGTGTGTGTGTGTGTGTCATGTCCGCTTGAGTGGGAACCTGAGGAGAGAATGCCATCAGCAGACAAGCAGTAGGATTTTTATTAGACACTGTATCCAGGTCAGTGTCACCAAACTAGTATCACAGACCTGTGAATAAGAGACTTTACCCAGGTCAGTGCACTGAAGCAGTCCGTCTCACATTCAGCTTCCTCATACATATGATGAGTCATATGTATCAACATATGATGAGTCATATGTATCAACATATGATGAGTCATATGTATCAACATATGATGAGTCATATGTATCAACATATGATGAGTCATATGTTGAAGGTCAGCAGAGAGAACACTTCCACGTCCATACCGCTTCACAGACAAAAACGTCAAGTAAGCTGAACTTTTGAATCAGACACCTCGCGTGTGCACGGACTCAGAAATGACAGTGTTCTAATTTGGTTTGTTCTCCAGGGATCAGTGTGGCTGCATCATTAAACAGGAAGACTTACCTTTGGCACCTCTATCTCCCAGACAGTTGGAGTATGGTTGCTGCTGCAGTTGTTGTTGTATTTTTCATTTGGCTGATCGGTGTTCAGGAGTTGACTTAGAGGACTGGCACGGTTACTATGTTCACAGTCGCTGTGGGCTGAGTCCTTGCTGTTCACACCAGGGCCTGGGGGTAGCACGGAGCAGTCACTAAAACACACAATGGCCTTGCAAACACAGCGGCTAACAAAACACACGCAACGTCAGCACGGTAACAGGACAGAAAGATAAGAGTTCTCCAACCTGGAAACACTTCGGACTAAAGGCAGTACAAAGAGTTAAAACCCTATACCAGTGGAAATCCACTTCACTGACCTGAAAGACATTGAGCTTGTCCCTCATTTTGTACAATGACACATTAATCAACATTTAAGTCCTATTTTTATCTCCGGCCTTAAAGTGTCAAAGGAAGATGCAGTGACTTATCCCATTAATAAGATGATTATTATTTTCAGCCGGTATGTTAAAAGTCATTACACAATTTGGGAATTTATTGTATATTGGAAACCTGCAATAGGTTACATCAAAAGAGCGGATAAGAACAACTGAAGTCAATAAAACGACATATATACTGAGGAAAATAATGTCTGCCTTTGGAACACACAAATGCCCAAATACACCCAGAAACCAACTCATGTTTGAATTCACTCATGGTCAGTAGCATTATGAACCAAATATATAACAAGGGCCAATCGAGACATTCAGCCGCCCTTTACATCAGCCTGTGTGTGAAGCTATGGAGGTGGGCAGGCCAGCCAGACAAGAGGATCATACATCACAACAAACTGAAAACCTGCTTGGAGTTGGCTCACCTGAAACAGCCACGTTCTCCATCCTGTGACCGTTAATGTGGGCCATGCTGGTGGCCCCCGGTCCCTCAGCTTGTCCCCTGGGTGGTTGCGGGCTTACACTGGGGCTCAAGTCCTCGCCACTGGAGCTCTCCTCATACTGAGCTGAACTAGAGCCAGAATCCACATCTGCCAGCTCTGCCTGCTCAGACCCACCTGACCTACTGCAATCATGTTTTACATCCTCACAGACCGCAGGAGATGAACGGGCCTTTTCACTGCCTGTTCCTGAACACTGATCCTTGGGCAGTAGGTGAGTCATTTGGCTCTCTGTCACCCTGTCATCCATGGAGAGGTGGTCTGCGCAGGGGTCTCTGCTCTGGACAGAAGTAACATTACGTTCCAACAGGGTCTGTTCCTGCAACACTTGATTCAGTGCTGCTGTGACCACGTCAGTGATCAGACCTGACGCCAAATGTCTCATTTCCAGCGTGTCGCTCTGGCTGAGTTCACACTCCTCAAACTGGTCCTTCTTCTGAGGTGACCTCGGAACGACCACTGGCTGCCCTGGCGGGGTCACCTGGCTGAGAGAGCGGTGGCTGGGGGAAGCCGGACCGGTGTCGTCCAGTAGACTGGACTCGCAGACTGGTTCTTCCAAAGCAGACAGAACGGGTGGCTCGTCTTTGGAGACGAGGTTCTCAGCCAGATCAATCTGAGGCCTCGTCTCTGCAAAAGGCATGGACATCTTATCTTCTCCGACTTCCCCCTCCGGGTCCTCTCTAACCTCCTCTGCAGGCTCTCCAGTCGAGGCGCTGTCTGGAAGGCTCTCCAGCGCTGGGGGCTTATAGCAGGCACTCACGCCAGATACATCAGACTTCCCATCGCCTAGGACACAGATGGAGGTGACTTGCTCCTCATCACAGGGTGGCTGGTGTTTCATTTTTAATGACATATCCATCTCAGGCCCCCGTTGACCTTGGCTACTGGGCGAAGTCTCTGGGTAACCTTCGGCTGAAGACTCAGAGCTCTCAGTGACAGGCTTCACTGTGGCTGTATCCAGGCCGCCACTGATACACTCTGCAAACGCCCTTTCCACAGGTTTCGGGGGGCAGAGCGGGACAGAAGCCAGCCCTGCTGCATTGTGAACAAGCTCCTGCTCCACCAACGACCTCCTACTCGCCATGCGCTTGTCCCCATCCGACCTGGTAGTGCAGCTGCTCCCCACAACACCAATAGCTTCCTCGCTGGTGGAGGACAAGAGGTGCTCCCGGTCTGCCGCCATCTTGTCCTTCACGTCACCCTCGTCAGTGCGACCTTTCTTCCGAGAGGTGTACCACCACAGGCCCAGGAATGCCAACACTCCCGACAGGGAGAGGGTCAGAACGGACGGAAGCCTCAACGCCATTTCCCAAGCTCCTGCTGCTTACAGCAACACCTGAACACAAAGAGACAGACAACTTTACACCGCAGAGACAAATCCCAATAACTCCCAGCCACTTTGGCGCTGGCTGGTATAGAAACGTGTGAATGTGAAGCGCTAATGATAACCTCCAGGGAGGGAGCATAACCACACCATTCTTGTTAAGCCAGAAAAACCTATCAGTCTCCCAACACACCAGCCATCTGAGCAGCAATCCCATTACCAGCCAGGCCAGGGTGACAGAATCTGATTACAGCCAACAAAGCTCAGGTGTCACCATCTGCAGCAGGTCACCCAGGGAGGCTGGGTCTGAGGACAAGGGCCCCGATAGCACACTGGTAATGCAAAGCCTCACAAAAGGAATTAAACACTCATTGGCTAGTGGGAGGGGAAACCACCCATTCCTTTTATTAGCAGCCATATAGCTAACAGGCTACATCTCCTACATATCAAAAACCACCAGTAATTACCAAACGCTTTCAGTTTTTATTTTTGCCACAGAACAAAGTATACAGCATAGGTATCAAGAAGTATTGTTTTGCAGTATGGACAGATCCTGATAGGCTGTCCTACACGCAGGTTCAACCACAGCCTTTCTGCGGAGCATTACTAAAAGACGTGCCCGTGAAAGGCAAGCCATTCCCTCACAGAACCTGTCTGTACAATGAAACAACAGCATGGGCTACACCAGGTTCCTCTCAAGCCTGTGACTTTAAGGCTTTGGCATATCACCAAGTTGGCGACGTCTCTCGCCAGGCATGCCAGTCCTAGCGTGTATGCAAAGTTTCAGCGGGTGGTTGCGTGACTAGAGCCTGTCCTGATGGAAGACAAGACCGTCTGGGTGCTTTTACTCAGCACATTCTCAGCACATACTGTAGGCTGGAGAAGTTACATGACCCATGTGAAAAATACTGTTGCACTCATTTTTATACTAGGAAGAAGGCATTTACATATTTCTACATTTGTTTCAATTTCCAAAGAAGGAATATTAACCATAAAGAAAATGAAAATCTGAAAACAAATGTGACATATCCCTACACGCTACAGCAGTTCATCAATGTATGAAAACTAATGTTGGACGGGAGATGAAGATTAACCTAACAATTTGAACACCAAGCAGGTTCATGAGGCGGTCCTTTCTTGCTATTCCTCTGAGGATTTCCAAACTTGTATTCAATTATCTCCATTTACAGGGCATCCTCTCCGGTCTCCATTCCCAACAGTAAAGTTGATAGGCCGACGATGCAGCCCACTGACTGCAGAGCTTTGCCTTCCTCTGCTCTGACAAAAAGAACAGGACCACACCTGTGGTCTTCGACTATAAAATGTTTGTTTGCACTGGATTTTAGTCAATTGTTAAAACGTTCCAAGACGTTGGAACAATGTTGATAATGACTAACAAACTGAATGAAGGTAGTGTGAGGAAAGAGAAGACAGTAAGTCATAAGGGAAAACGGCTGTAACTTTGGCAATGTTACACATCAAAAAACATTCTATTTAATGCCTATAGCTAAATATCCTAAAAAGATCGTGGGACATTTAGTTATTAGTTGTCGCTTTAAGTCAAAACAAATATGGACATGATTCGAAGTGAGAGAGTGGCTGAAGATTCTGCTTGGGGAAGTAAAACGTTATCATTACACATTCAGACAGCATTGCTGGTTAGTGCTTCCACCCGTTGAAACACAAACATCATTGCGGTGAAGTATTAATTCAAAATATTAGCGATTGCTTTAGGTAATCGTGCTATATGTATATCACCTTATAAATTTGTTTACAATTGTTTTCTACATTAAGCGATTCATAAACTTTTGAATTAATGGTTTACCACCACCACGGAGTTTGGAAGCAATATAACCAGTGACGTTGGGGAAAAGTCAATCTGGGAAATGAGTGGCAGTTTCACATCAGAAACAGCGTCCGAGTCTTATAATAAAAAGTAAACATGATAAATAATTGCTGTTAATTTCTTTGAGCTAAGACATCCCAGCAGAAAGTGTACACTTAATGGACAATTCAAAACTTAATCCCAAAAGTGTGGACGTGCAAATACGTCCAACGTTTAGTGAAGTTACACATTTGACGTTTTAATCACATGCAAATAACACGAGACCAAGTTCTAATAATCGTTTGCCGGCTACATGATGTGTACACTTCATTTTGGTAATCAAGGTTCACCAACTTTTTCTAAGAGAACTTTAAGTTTGAATAAAAAGCGAAAATAGTCATTTCATTAGGTTAACACTTTAGGTAAAATATATGCAGAACCAGAAACAGACAGAGTCCTTCAGACTTTTATCACAGTTGTGCAGATAGCCTAGCTAGCTATTAAGTTAAATATTAGCTAGCAACCTCTGAGCAGAAATGTTGGCAATCATTCATCATCTCGCTGGAAGCAATCGAGCGTTTGTTCTGAATTATTTCCATAGTCAGACACGAAAATGACGCTGGCACTGGAGCAAGATGAAGCCAAATACACACGGTAAGGCGGCCAGCTAGAGATTTACTCACCAAGCTTTTAATATCCCGTTTAGTTATCTAGCTAAAAGCCCACTAACGTTGTTCTAGTCTAGCTACCTTGAAAGTCCCCACCTGCTCAAGCAAGCACTCACTCTGGGAAGTTCAGCTTTGGTCCAAATACAACGGCCCATCAAATCTCGCGATATTATTTCCTAGGGAGACCAATATGGCAATATGGTAGAGAGCAACAAATGAGAACGCAACCTATAAGCAGATAAGGGTGACCCATCCCGCCCCCCAAAATTAAGGCGCGTCTCCAAGTCTCCTTTCTCTACCGTCTCTGCTGTTTATGGTTTAAGCGCAAGCAGATGGTAATTATGGCGGAGTAGCAGGTATCCCTTTCTTTAACTTCAAATTGCTGCAGAGGAGTTTCACGCTATTTTGTTCACACAAGCTTCAAACCCACATTTTAGTACAAATATAAGCCATTATTTGCAAGTAAGATACCAATAGCCAAAGGTTGGACAGCAATTATCTTTATTAGGGCAACATCTGTAAATGTCAGATGGGGATAGCAACCGAGCCGTGATTTAGTACACAGTCATCCATATCCTCACTTCAAACCTTTATTTTCCTCAATATATAATGACATAATGCAGTGACATGAAGAGGTTATCATTACTAACACTAGAATTCAATTTGTATGTTTACATGTACAGCAACTAACTGCTTTACAAAAAGCAAAATAATACAATATATAATCACATGTATTTACAGTGTAGTAAATATACTTTTGTCAATTTTTACACAAAATTATTTACAGAGGTGGAGCTTACTGAATAAAAAAATTAAGGAAAAAAAATAAAAACAGTGGCCAATGGTTCAAAATATTTTTGCATAACCTTGAGATGTGTGCTAGATTAGGAGATATCACACCAGCGCAAGTCAGTTGAATTCAGAGAATCATTAAACCCACAACACATATACAGTCCACCTTTCAGAGACTATTGGCTCCCAATGCTTACTTCTGTTATTGGTGTGATAACAGATGGCAGGGTGCAAAACGTCAGGTATTATTTCTATGATTCACCATTTTAATAGGAAGACCAAATGGCCATTACTGTATATTAAAGTAATGTTGATAAAAGCAGTTTTTTGTATCCTTGCATTGAACAAAGTGGTTAATGTTATCTGTATACCTCTCTCCTGAGCTGTGGTTAGTACATTTTAGAGCCTTAAAGTGAGTACAGTACTTGAGAAATGTTCAAATCACTCAAAATCTTACAAATTGTATGTGAACTAATTCTTTCAGTTCTTTAGAGTGCCACATTTCCATTAAGTAAAAGCAAGGCAAACACAATACTTCTGGCCTACCCTTTCTGAAGACACTGAGAAGGGGTCTATTGAAGATACAGTTATCAAAGTGTGCTCTGTCTGGTTTATACTGTAAAATAAAAATAAAAAAACAGTTGGAGTTACCCCTGAAAACACAAGCTAGAAACAGTTCTATAACGTTCCTAAAAGTCTGATGAGGACAGGAAAAAAAGAGGGATTGATACATTTACGATACACACATCATAGCACATTATGAAGAATGCTGCAGTTTTAACGACCATTAACTGTACAAAAAGCACATACATAAGGAAAATCAAACATTGTTGTTTGCATGGATTCATAGCTTGGTCCATCTCTCTTTCACTACTTTGATCATGTCTATGAAAGCAAACTGTAAATTCTAGATTATTTCATTACATTATACTTCTCAGAGGACTGTTTAAAATAAAAGAATATTCCAACAGTAGTTTCAGAGTTTGTGTATACTACTTTGCATTTCCTTAACTTTGGTTTCCTTCACATTAGAGCTTTTGAAATCTTGTTGAATGTGTATGGTGAACTTGATCCGTTGTACTTTTGAAAGCATTGTTTTTTTCCCTTTCTATAGAGGAACTGCTTCTTCTAGACTTATATCCCCTTGATTCAAGTATATGATAACAATTGTAAACAAAATCTAAGCATTTAAATCAACTTCTTTACATAAGGTTCATTAACTCTCAACAGCACCAACATACTTTAAATTGGGAAAGAAATAACTAAGTGTGCACGTTCATTTTCTGGTCATCATGTCCAATCTAAGCCAGATGAATAGAATAGGAAAACAAATGTATGGTTGAGCATGGTTACTGATTGTTAAGATTGCAGGATATGTGACAAATAAAAATGGCCTGTAAAACATTCATTTCACGCAGTTCTTTTAAACAAACGGTCAGCCCTCATTTCATCCCTCTCCTCTCACCGACTTCTAATCAGTTTACATAACACACCAAGCACACATGCAAGCACTCTCCGTAGCAAATGGATTGTGTCTGACCCCATGATTAACATAAATGTTAAGGTGATAACAACCACACTTACAAAAACATTCTGGAGTTGGCTCAAGCTTCCAAAACATGACTTCACAGACTCAGTGTGTGGCACTGGTTTGTTTCTTGCTGCACAATCTCAAACAGCAGAAATTAAGAACCAAGCTCCACCAGAAATGGAAAAGGACTCCTGTGCTGCTTAAACTGCACCATGTCGTTATTGAAAGGAAAGTCTTTAGGGTTTACCGAATGCTCGGTCTCAGAGCAAGCCCTGTTGGATAAACTGCAAAGGCTCAGAGACAAAATAAATGATGATAAAACAGATTGGCATTTTCCTTTTGCTAGTGGAAGCTAGTCTTTGGTGCAGCGTCCCGGAGCTGGCTGCACTGCGTCATGGAACTGACCCGCGCCTAGACCTTTACATTACTTACTCTACAGACTAATGAGGGGAAGACAAAGGCAAAAACAGCCAATAACACCCTGTTCAGTTGTATTCTTAACACACACAGTTATCCTATCTGAGAGCAGACAGCCAGACCATAGTCTCTAGATGCCTAATCCTTCAATGTTTTCTTGTTTTTCCATTATGCTGATTGTTAAGACAGTGAACATTAGTAGGTATGGGTTTTGAGGTAATTACAAACCCTGTTCTGTATTCCAATCCATATTTCAAATCTTAAATCTTTCTAATTACAAACAGGCTTTTTGAAATGAAAAATTCAAAGTCAAATCTAAAATAAATCATAACTGTAATTGCAAATACTTTACAACAAATAAATATTGTTACTATTTACATCATGAACCGGGGCAGATTTACTAAAGCTTTTCAACCAAAATACAATTGGCACCAATTTGGGCAAAATAAAAATAAAAGACAAAGATAAATTATAGAGAATGATAGAGGACTCCAGTTCCAAAAATATGTTTTAACACAGGTAGGACCATTTAGAAATGACCCCTTTTGAAGTAGTCAACTAGGTAGCACTTCCTATGGGTTAAGGAATGATTACATACTGTAACTTCATCCAGGTCATCAGCCAATGAATTATGCTTTTAAGTAAACATCACAAAACTACATGGATGTAATTCGCCAATGTAGGTTTTAGACTCGTTCAAACAACCCACCCGAGGTGTCTGTCACCCTTTCAGTTTGTAGTAGAAAATGAAAAAGCACTACTTCACCATTAACGTGACCTCAATGAGGATGTTTGTGCGCTCAGACACCATAATGGTAAAGACAAGGAGTCCTCTTTCATTGACACAAACAAAGGTTAATCATCACTGTTCCAACAAACACTTCATTCATTCTTAAAAAAACAGGTGCAACACAATTTAGATGCAAACACTCAGCAAATCTGGTCCCTAGTGTCATGGAATTTCTATGGGAATAGTTGTTTTGACACGAGGTACATAATGTTAGCAATGTTTTCCATGAATATTTAACCACACAGGGCAATTGGTATCAGGCAGCAGATTAGTAATGACTGTATACTTTCAGAATGTAATGTTTACAATACTTGTAACTGTATATAAATATACATTTATAGAGAATCACCATCTACAGTAGTACCTGTATCGCTGTATGCATTTGTTATTTCATTATAAACCTCTGAAAACCCTAGAAAAGGCACACAATGAACAAAAACAGCCTCTCTTGTGTGTTTACAGTAAGAGTGAGCAAGAATGAGACATTATTATTGAAAGACTACCACTATATCAGTATATTTTAAATCTCAAAGCTAAGTCCAATTTCCAATGGTCCATTTGACCATAGGGCACTGTCCGATCCTGTTTTTCTCCAGATTTTTCCTCCTCAAGTTACAGCTGACATAGTGTTATGGAACAAAGTCATGAAACGATTAAACGCTATAGCTCTGAAACCTGATGTAATCCAACACCACTGTCACATTTGACCCCCCCCCCAAGACATCATGGGAATATAAATATTCCCTAATCAAGACTAATCCCCATAGCTTTGACAGTCAGTAACCAATAAAGACACCCAGCTTGGCCATCATTAGATCGCCCACATCGACACTCCATAGTCCATTCCCCACAACCATAACACAGGAAAACACTAGTGTCTATTGTTGGCCACACTTTCTTATGTTCTAAAACAGAAGAGTTTAAGGGTTCTCACCATTTCCACCAGACTGATGTGTGTGCACGTGTGTGTGTGTGTGTAATGGTAGTGTTAACCTGGTGGGCGAGAGGGAATCCTTTCCTCAACCCTGGGTCCCAAGGTCCAATCCCTCTTTATCTTCATGTGTCCCAATGAGAGGAATCGCTTGTCCTTTGATCTAGTTTAGCCCCGTTGGCAAAGCTTTCTCAAACTGAAGAAATGATGTCCTTCTACTAACAACACTTCAAAGGCCAAAAGAAAATACTACACAAGCATGTTGAATTACAGACGATTGTGCAAATACAGAAATGTTCTTCTAACACTGTCATTGTGATACAAAAAGACAAGGAGGCAAGACAACGACCAATGACATGGCTTCAGGTGGGATCTCTACTGTTTCTGCTGTGTTGTCAATGTCAGTGTTTTCTTTTAACTAATGCTGTAAAAAACAAAAGATTCTGTACTTAAAACAACAACACACACAACATAAAAAAAACCCAGGCAGATTCATTTTTCATGAACAAAACTGCAAAAACAATGCATCGTATTCATAGAGTTCTTCAATATATGTTGATCGTCAAGCAAATATGTGTGACTGGACAGAGGTGGGGGGGACACCAAACCCACCAAACGGGAGTGAGAATCAAGGCTGATCTAGACAGAATGAC
>JACXGI010003820.1:0-26350 GCA_016801175.1 Esox masquinongy
AACACAGTGAAGACAGTCATCATCAAGTGGAGAAAATATGGCACAACAGAGACATTACCAAAAACTGGACGTCCCTCCAAAATTGATGAAAAGACGAGAAGAAAACTGGTCAGGGAGGCTTCCAAGAGGCCTACAGCAACATTAAAGGAACAGCAGGAATTTCTGGCAAGTACTGGCTGTGCGCTACATGTGACAACAATTTCCCGTATTCTTCATATGAATGGGCTATGGGGTAGGGTGGCAAGACGGAAGCCTTTTCTTACAAAGAAAAACATCCAAGCCCGGCTGAAGTTTGCAAAAACAAACATCAAGTCTCCCAAAAGCATGTGGGAAAATGTGTTATGGTCTGATGAAACCAAGGTTGAACTTTTTTGGCCATAATTCCAAAAGGTATGCTTGGCGCAAAAACAACACTGCACATCACCCAAAGAATACCTTACCCACAGTGAAGCATGGTGGTGGCAGCATCATGCTTTGGGGCTGTTTTTCTTCAGCTGGAACCGGGGCCTTAGTCAGGGTGGAGGGAATTATACCAGGCAATTTTGGCACAAAACCTTCAGGCGTCCGTTAGAAAGCTGAAGATGAAGAGGAAGTTCACCTTTCAGCACAACAATGACCCAAAGCACACATCCAAATCCACAACAGCATGGCTTCACCAGAAGAAGATTAACGTTTTGGAATGGCCCAGCCAGAGCCCAGACCTGAATCCAATTGAACATCCGTGGGGTTATCTGAAGAGGGCTGTGCACAGGAGATGTCCTCGCAATCTGACTGATTTGGAGTGCTTTTGCAAAGATGAGTGGGCAAATATTGCCACGTCAAGATGTGCCATGCTAATAGACTCCTACCCAAAAAGACTGAGCACTGTAATAAAATCAAAAGGTGCTTCAACAAAGTATTAGTTTAAGCGTGTGCACACTTATGCAACCAGGTTATTGTGGGTTTTTTATTTTTTATTTTTCCCCCTCAAAGATTTCAGATTGTTTTTCAATTGAATTGTTCACGTTATAGGTCACATTAAAGGTGGAAAAAGTTCTGACATGATTTATCTTTGTCTCATTCTTTTACATCACAAGAACCTGACATTTTAACAGGGGTGTGTAGACTTTTTATATCCACTGTATGCACCTCATGGAAGTTTTCAATTCCGCAATTATAATGTGTTTTAGTGGAAATGTGACTGACGACAAAATTGATAGTTTGCTTTGGCTAGAAAAAACTAAAAAATAAGTATAACTTACCCATGGCCGTAGGAACGTGTTTTGATCAGGGGGTGCATTTTGGAATACCGTCAGGCGGTACTGAGGCTAGGATAGTGGGGCCCTGCAACTCTACTTCCCAGAGCTATGAAGTTACCCAGCAACAAGCAAATAGTGTCTCAGGACCAGTTGAAGAAATGGGCAAGAGGGACGACACCGCTGGTCTTCTCGTAGACATTCCAATTTACAACAACTTGAAACATGGCAGACTTTGTTCTAATATTTGAGTACTAATGTTACTAACGCGCCATGTTTCCCATGTTGATGCATGACTAAGGGAGTTTAGCCAATGTGTGACCTCATTTATGTCATGGATCACTACTTAAATGCTCCCAAAGACTGAGATTATCTTTAAAATTTAAAATCTTAATTGGAATCTATCATATATATATCAATTAGATTTTGTTCATACAGTTTTCTAGGGGTACAATGATTGTGGCAAGAATGTTTTTTTGAATTAAATAATTATTTCAACAGTTTTCACTTAAAGGTGAGATTCACATGTTTTTTTTAGTGTAAGATGAAGCTGATGAACAGCAATTAATTTTTTTCACAGGTATTTTATTCATATTTACCTAGGATGCCAATGTCCATATTTACATAGGCTGCCTCACTTGACAACCTCAGTTTTGCAGGCACTTGAGCGAACTGATGGAGTCACTACAGCGCAGTGAGATCAGGAAATAATTAGCTGATCTATCTGCAATGCCCATGGGGCTTCTCAGCCAAATGTCAGCTAGTGGCACAGTAAAAGCTCATACCTAACCAACTTGGTGCACTTTAAGAGCACTTTCGAACTGGCAATAACGTGTCCTGTAGCCTAATCTTTTCCATATTCAATTGGGTATATATTTTCAGAAATGTGTTTACACATTAGGGTTGACCTCATTAGGTTGGCTGCAGGACTAAGCAGTTGCAAAGTGATAACATCTTTATAAATCACAAAACATCTGTCTGATTTGCACCTGGAAAAAATTGCATCCGTCCATTGCATGTTGAAAAAAAAGGTTTCATCCTGAATATAGGCTTGGCCTGTTAACACCATAACATTAATTTTAAGTTCCACATTTTTATATTTACATTTTTTATATTTAAATAGACTTGCTACAATCACTCAACCTGTCATCCATCCTCCAAACCACAATCTCTCCCTGCCTGTCAGTGTTGGGAAGGTGTGTGTGACAAAAAAAACTCTCCCAAATGTAAATGATATTCTGAAATACTATATCCAAAGTGGGAAATGGCTGAAAGTGGAAGAAATATGCTGGTTTTGATGCAAATTTATATTATTATTAATGATGTATAAAAGAAAAACCACCTAATACACCTTATAATTAAAGGTGGGGCCGCTCTGACCTGGTTGTTATTTCCATTATAGATGTGGTAAAAAGGTTAATGTGAATACAATAGAATTCTGAAGGACACACTGCAACTGACACAGTCCAGTGATGGGCGTTCCGAAAAATATTATTTTTACATTTCAACCAACCAATAGGTCAGTTGACTTGATCTACCAAGATTTTATTTTTTCCTGGGCAGCCCCACTTTGCCATCAGTATAGAATCCTGCATAATTTTTAAATAAATATTTTCTTGTCATTTTATGATTTATTGGACAAAAAAGTAGTGAAAGATAGAGGAGATTTTGCTGAAAGAGAGGCTTAGACCATTGGATCACCCTAGGCCAGAGTTAAATTTAAACTATTATAGCCAAGGTCCTGTGAAGTAAAGCATGGCACTTAGAATGCCAGGGTTGTGTTTTCTTACCATGGGTGGCTGGTTTGAAAACATGTTTCTTAGTCATCTGTTGTGACAATATCCCAGTCCCTTCGTGTATGCAAACTATTAAAAAATATTATTAGTTTATTTTCAGACACACACTACCGTTCAAATTTTTGGGTCACTTAGAAATGTTCTTATTTCCTTTAAAAACATACATGAAATGAGTTTGAATAGGAAATGTAGCAAAATATGTAAATAGGAAATATAATCATTGACAAGGATAGAAATTATTTTTAATTGAAATAATAATTGTGTCCCCAAACATTACTTTCGTCAAAGAATCCTCTATTTGCAGGAATTACAGAGTTGCAGAACTTTGGCAATCTAGTTCTCAGTTTGTTAAGGTGATATGAAGAGATTTCACCCCATGCTTCCTGAAGCACCTCCCACAAGTTGCATTGGCTTGATGGGCATTTCTTATGTACCATACAGTCAAGCTGCTCCCACAACAGCTCAATAGAGACAGATGACGTCAAGCACTCCGTCTGCATCTTTTCATTTGGTCTGCATCTCACGAATGTTCTTTTTTGTGATCCGAACACTGCTTTCTTTATGTTTGAACATTATACAGTTCTGGAAATCCAGACACCAATAATGAACTTTTCCCCCATGTTGGTTGTAGGGAAGATTGTATGGTAGGACGTTTTCACAGGGATACTGCGCACCTGAGGAACAGACATACCTTTTCCGATAGGCTGTCGCCCAACGCTGGCTAGTAAAATTTGTCTCAAATTTGCATATTATAGAGGGGAGCTCTATTTTCCTGCGCCTCTCATGCCAGCGTTGCACTGCCAGGTATCCCACACAGCCCTGCGCCCACGGTCACGTGACCCCAGTGACAATTCATTGAAGGCGAAATTTCTGCAGCCGAATTTCAACATTTAAATGCCTGGTGGGCATGGCTGGTAAGCCAGTAGCAACCCGAACTATGTATGAAAATGATTAAAGATATCGTCAGGTATTATTACAGCAAAGATGCCTCAATTGTTGATTTCTAAAGTGTATTTCCTATAGAATATATAAAAGGTATGTCTACTCTGTTTTTGTCAGGCAAAACCAGAGAAAGTAACCAAGTGCTTTCTGGTATTGCAAGCACTGCCCTCCTGCCTTTCGGCACCAAAACCAATTGGTCATTAATTGGAGAAGATACGCAACTTATTAGCTCTGAAACACAGACTAAATATTTTTGGCACAAATGCAAGGTGCACAAATTGCTTTTACTGGAGCTCAAAGTCCTTTGATTTTGCATTTTGTTTTGCATTATTTATTTGAGACTAAATCGATTTTAAGTAAGCAGAAGTTGGTTACTAGAATGTAAACGTCTTAAAGTGTAGCTTATAAGTTGCCTGAAATCACACTGGGTCTCATGTAACTTAACTAAGTAATACACATGCGTCGCGCAAACATACTACTGTGTTGCGCAACAAATTTCCAAGGTACGGCAATAGGCTATAAGGGATGCTAATTAACCTAGTCATTCTTTCACGTGGAATAATAGAGTAACGTAGACACAGCTGGAAACAACAATTATGTCCGCATTATTAAACAAGGTTTAACAACAACGCACACTGTTTCACAGGTATTTTGGGAACACGTCAGTAATTGTACCTTCAATCACTATACACCATCACCTCGACATTTGGCACTGATGAACTAATACGTGCGCAGTATTAAGTCAGGTGATTCAAATAGGTGAATCTTTATTGGTCCACAGTAGGGAGTTTTCCACATTATCTATTATGCTACGAAGTTACATTAACTGATAATTGTTCATTCAGTATTGTTGTAATTGTTATTACTTAAAAGAAAACAATCTGACAATTAATCAGTATCAGCTTTCATAAGAGAACCCTTTGAATAACCAAAACAGGTTATTCAAAGGGTTCTCTTATGGGCACAGCTGTATATCCCTTTTAGTTTCTAAATAGCACATTTTTTCTAACAGTGTAGTTCTGGTGCCATCTGTTAATGATTTTAGAGGGCAAACAAGTAATGACTTTTGCAGTTTTAATGTAAAGATCTGTCTACACTTATAAGATGTCCAGAAACAGTGTGTGCCTGTATACCTTCAGAGGTGGACAGTAAGCTTTTGTGATAATCAGATCCTAATGCGCTTGTTTATGATCAGTCTAATAATGTGGGCACACACAGACAGAATGTGGACAAGATCAGGACAATGACTCATGTTAGAACCAGGTATAAATTGTGCCACTGTTTAGCCTACTGAAAGCTATTTGTATCTAAAATGTAATGGAAATATAACGTAAGATAGATTTGTTTGCCTTCGACAGGACTGCCTAACCCTCTTCCTGGAGATGTATCATCCTGTATGTTTTCACTGCAACCCTAAAATAACATACCTGCATCCACATAGTTTAGGGCTTAACGAGCTGTTAAAATTGAGAATCTGGTGTGGTGAATTAAGGTTGAGCTCAAAACCTACAGCAAAGGAGGGCTCCAGGAAGAATATTAGGCAGCCTTTTGTTTATTGAGACCACCATTTTTTCGTGCTTACAACAGATGAAGTTCCAGAAGTAAAGTCCCAGGGGTCCATGCAGAGTTTCGTAGGGACTGCCAAAGGCATTGTACATAAAGAAGCCTGTGGCCACAGAGGAGAAGAGGATGAGCACTCCGCAGAAGAAGAGTACAGTGACATGAAGGCTTGCTGGGATGACTTCCACCAAATTAGGAAAAACTACAAAGAGAAGAAAAATAGTGGATAGGTTAGGGAATGTTGTAGAACATGCTGCATTATAGTTATACTGTATTTTACAAACCTTTTACTTGATGCATGTACTGTATTTTCCTGCCTTTCACCTTATGATGCATGTGTCTGTTTGTTAAACATGCAAACCGGATGGAACAAACCCACAGGGAACAAATACTGTTGTGTTCATCTAAAAGACTTAATCATGGTGAGTTAGCTTGCCAGGCAAGCGGAAAGAAAATGTTTTCCAAAATCTCATTAGTGAAGATTTGCTGATGATGCATGTTTAACGGCCCAGTAAATATTCATTCCATTGTGCTTGTGTAGAATTCTTGTTAATGCAACCTGAAAAACCTTTGTGGTTCTTGCCAAGTTATATGAATGCCCTCTGTATGGCTAGCCTTTATGATTTGATAACAGGTTTATTTTTTCCTCCATTTACCTACTCCAGGGATATTTGAACATATTTAACTTCCTATTCACAATCTCCAGCACCATCCAAAAAAACTGCATTGTCTGAAAATCCTGATTTATTTTCTTTTTTTAATTATTATGATCTGCACCAGATGAAGAAAGCTCTCAGCAATCAACACTTAACAGGCAAAAGTACCAGATTGTGTCCAGTGGAGGAAGATGACATTTTCCTCCATCTATCATGTGAGCTCACAAACTCTAGTAGTTAAAGAAATGTATTGCAAGAATACATGGTTCTTGTGAAGAAAATAGAAATGTTTGATCCACAGGAATTGTCAATAATTGTAATAAATAAATATAAAAATGTGTGGATAGAACAAACAGTTACTGCAGGTAAAGAGATAACATAGCAAAAATATCTCAATGTTGTCTTTTTAAACATATTTCAGTAGTCTTAATTGTAATTTTAAACATTGCAGGAAATGTCTCTCTTTTTCCTTAATTACCTTTTAGAGGCGCATATTTCTGTGAAAAACCAAGAACACATTTTTTAGGACAGTTAATGTGGCTCCCAAACTGTACCTTGTTTAAAATGTTCACAAATAGGCCAAGAACTATGAAAAGTATAACATTTCCAATTTAAAGCCCCAATAGTAATTATATTTGATTGTAAAAAGAGCTCCATTTACCCTAATTATCAGACTGCCTGCTATAAACAAAAAAAATCTTAACTTAATGCTTTTCTTACTTTTGTTTTATTTGCATACAGAATACATCCTGGTCAATGAAGCATCTAGCACGGGTGAAATCCAAAGAGTCTAACTACTAGGGCACAGGTGTCAAACTGATTCCATAGAGCACCTAGTGCAGGGGTATTCAACTCTTATCCTATGAGGTCCAGAACCTGCTGGTTTTCCGTTCTACTTCATTGATGGCACCCACCTTGTGTGTCCCAGGTCTGAATAAGTCACTGATAAGAGGGATGCAATGAAAACAATGGGGTGGAACTGGCTTTAAGGTCCAGACTTGAATACCCCTGGCTCTATGCTGTTTTTTGTTTTTCCTAACACTAGGTGCCCAACTGAGACCTAACCAACCAAGTAAGGGGAGATCCTAACGAATTAATGACGTAATTAATCAAGTACAAAGTTAGAGCAAAAACATGCAGACACTCGGCCATTTAACTGTTTTGACATCTGTGAACTATAGCATGAATCGTGTTTTTAGTAACACAACTCGTAACACCCACAGTTATGTCATTTGTCAGAATTCGAAAATGTAAATTTTAAGAGTTAATATAAACATAATTTTTAAATTAAAAAAATAGTAAGAGTTGTGGATTGAAGTCCATTCTCCCCTGAATCGGCATGTAATTGTTATAGCCTTGGAATGCTAGTTTTAAAAGGAGGGCTGCAACCGTACACGTATTCATACGGTACGGGGTGTTATTCACGGTACGCACAAGAACCCGAATACATTAAAAATTAAATACAAAATAAATAAATAGCTACTGTATGTTGAATGACTCTCTTCAATAAATCAGATTGCTAAGAATATATTCTGTATATAGTTATTCTGATTAAATAAGAGTCATTGCGCATGTCGTAATTAATGTAGGCATCTGTTGTAACTTTTCCAACTTAGTGAGCCTAACGCAGAACACAGCTAGATCTACAATGGCGAGTGGTGGCGAGTCCTCCAGCTTCATTTAAATCTCCAGTTTGGCAGCATTTTGGCTTCCCAGTGGACTACACAAAGGATGGACAGCAAATTGTTGGTAAAACATTAACTGTATGTCGCCACTGCTCGAGAAAAGTTACGTACGCCGCTGCTAACACTTCGGTTCTTTTGCCAATTAAACTAAAAACTGATCTTTAATAACAGTTAGATTTTTTTTCCTCTGTACTGAAAACGTACCGTGACCCTCGAACCGCAATACGTACCGTACCGTGGGTTAAGCTACCGTCGCACCCCTAAAGCTATTGATAAGGAAAACCGAATATCCACTAATGGTCCATTATAAACCTTTACCTCGCTAGAAACAGCTTAGTGACAGCGGTGTTTACAGCGGTGTTGTGCATGTCTGGGACCTGTACATCGATATAGGGCTATGAATTGTGACAATGTTGCCAAGATAACTGACGCTAAATTCCATTTGAGGGAGGAAAATAGGTCCTTAAAAGTCAACATGACTAAGTTAAAAACAGGGTGTAGTCATTTAAATTATTAATAATTGCCCGCTTTTCCCAGTGTTATTCGATTTGAATAATAGATGCGCAAGTGAAATAACACGGTGATTCAAGCAAGCAGTAAAAACAAATGTTTTTCACAAGCTTGCAGTGCTTTTCGCAAGGTATTCAACTTAAATTAAAATGTTAAGGGTCAACTACTTACATGAAAATCTAAATGGTCTTCCTCCAAGCCCACATTGCTTCACTGTCTGTCCTTGAAAGAGACCATAGTTAAACCTTCCGACAAATTTATCCAGCTCTTGCCCAGTAGCATTAACAAGCTGCGCTCCGGTTGTACACAGGACATTTCCCTGTACCCAAAATTGCGTCCCCATCGCCGCCGCAACAACGAGGACACAAGCGAAACTCAAAACGCCGGCCACAGAGAATATAATTTTCTTTTGACGATTCGGCATGGTGAGTGTTGGAAAATTAGTCCAACCAGCCTATTCCATGGTGTTCAATACATTTACAGTTGGTCGGCAACGAACTCTTATTAAGGCAAGTATTTCAAAACAAAAAAGTAGGTGTAAGGGTAGTCTATATAACATATCTAAATGAAACAGTTAAATGTTTATACCGTTGCTGTTCTACATGCCGTATCGTATTAAGTTACACTGATCGTTTTCCCTCTTGCTCATCGTCTCCAAGTAACCAAGGTTTCAATTTCGGGAATGCACTTCCCGGCGAGAGAAGTCTTTCGCTCCGGTGAGCTGAAGTCTGATTGGGTATGACGCTCATCTGTGGAGACCACTGAATATTCTTCAACCGAGTAATAAATGTCCAGTTAATAGCGCTTTAAACTAGATTGATAGAAGTTAAATTGAATGCTTGACACACCGCACAAAGCTTTGTGTCGAACATTAAGCACCAACGTTTAGGAACGGCGCCGGAAGATGATTTTACCGTTTTTCGTCCCCGGCACTGTCATTAATGTTGTTATATTTTATTAATATTACTTTGTTTGTGTATGGTGGCTTTTTACATTATGGTTTTGGCTCACCTACTTTTATAATTTACATTGTGATTTAGCCTGACTTGTCTAGCTTTTGCATGATTATTTTAATTTTTTTGACTTTCAAATTTAAACAAATGTAGGCCTGGTTTGGTAGAGGTTTCTGTATGTCTTGACTTCGTTTGGCGTTTAAAATGAACATTTCATTCAGTGTGGTCATCTAAAAGATTTTGTGCAATAACATAGAAAATGCAATCAGTGTCGTTGTATGATTTCCATCACTTTTATCCTAATAATTTCAACCAAACCTTCCTTACCCAATGACATTAAAATGAGGGCTCCCCATGGGTTCTGTGGGAAGCGTGCGGGTTCAATGTGAAACCACATTAACTCAAAGAACTCTTTGAGCTCTTCAATGGTTATTTGCAGTTTAGAACAGTATTTGCTCTTTTAGTGATAGAAATATTGAGGAGGCAGAAAATTACATTTTGGGGTATGGTTTTATTACAGATCTTTTAGTGCACTGGTGAGTGACATACAGTTTATACAACACTGTGTTAAGTCGTTGCATATTATATGACTATAGCCAGTGATGTTGTTCTGTGAAGGTCACATATGCCTTGGTGTCAATTACTTTCCCGGTATATCACTTTCCAATTAACCCAATAAAAATGCTTATTCACAGTAAATTATGGCAGAAAGAATAATTAATAAAATCTTTTTTTAAATTATCTACACTGAACGTTTGAGATTGTGGAAAAGATAGACAAAGGAGATTTAAACGTTCTCTATAAAAAAAGATGCAACCGCAGCACAACCTGTTTGACGCTATGGCTGTGGCTTGTAGCTTTCTGACCCCTTCACTTTATTCACATTTTGTTGTGTTACAGATTGAATTGATAATTATAATGATAATTGATTTATTTTTTGCCATCAATCTACACACAATACCCGATAATAACAAAGCCAAAATACATTTCTAGAAATGTGTAACAACATATACTTGAATGAATGAATGCCATTTCAGTAATGTTTTAATTTCATAGTTCTGAAAGTATGAAAAAAATCATACTTAACATTTTTGATTTAGATGTAGCCTACACTACTGGTCAGACGTTTTAGAACACCCTAATTTTTGAAATTGAAATTTAAGCACTAACACTTCCAAAAGACAGTCCAAAAGACAGTACATCGCTGCATCCACAAATGCAAATTAAAACTCTACCATGCAAAGAAGAAACTATATATAAATAAGATCCAGAACTGCCGCTGCCTTCTCTGGGCCCGAGCTCATTTAAAATGGACTGAGGAGAAATGGAAAACTATCCTGTGGTTTGACAAATAAAAAGTGTCCATGATTTTTGGGAATCATGGACACTGCATCCTATGGACTAAAGAGGAGAGGGACCATCCGGCTTCTTATGAGCACACAGTTCAAAAGTCAGCATCCGTGATGGTATGGGGGTGTGTTAGTGCACAAGGCATGGGTGACTTGCACATCTGTAAAGGCACCATTATTGCTGAACAATATACACAGGATTTGGAACAACATATGCTGCCATCCAGACATAATTTTCGGGGAAGGCCTTGCTTATTTCAGCAAGACAATGCCAAACCACATTCTGCACGTATTACTACAGCACGGCTCCGTAGTAAGTGTTAGGGTGCTAATCTGGCCTGTCTGCAGACCAGACCTGTCACCCATTGAAAACATTTGGCACATTATGAAATGAAAAATACGACAAAGGAGACCCCGAACGGTTGAGCAGCTGAAATCCTATACCAACCAAGAATGGGAATATATTTCACTTTCAAAACTACAGCAACTGGTCTCCTCAGTTCCCAAATGCTTACAGAGTATTGTTAAAACTGGTGATGCAACACAGTGGTAAACATGCCACTGTCCCAAATTTTTGAAATGTGTTGCTGGCATCAAATTCAAAATGGGCAAGTATTTTTCCAAACAGAATAACATTTCTCAGTTTCTTTGTACTTTTTTCAATGAAATATAGGGATAAATGATTTGCACATCATTGCATTCTGTTTTTATTTGCATTTTACGCAGCATCCCAACTTTTTTGGAAACGGGGTTGTACAGGACTGTACACTACTCATCAATGCCTGATGAAGCTAGGAGATGAGCAAAAATGTTAATAAGAATGGACATTATTGATACTTGGACTTAAATGTTGTGATTTTGAGTTATTAATTTAATCTTTTTTGACTAAGGCCTGTCTTGTCACTGAGTCTGGCCGATCAGCGAGCTCTAGGAAGAGCCTATTCACGCTTTTCCACTGCAGGTTGTTGCTGGTTCCTATAATCAAATTCATGGTTCCCTCAGTTTTTCCATTTGCTCACAGCATGGCACGACCTACAGCCTGTCTCCAGTTTTAAGCCCTCAAATGAAGCTGATACTGAGTAGGAACCAATATGGTGGGGGGGATTACTAATTGCGAAACATAATGATTGGTCTCATGCAAAGATGTCACGTTCTGCATTTTGTGCGCTTCTATGCTTTATTCTATAGACTTGGAAAGTGAGGTTCTGGAAGTAAAATATCCCTTATTTTGAGCCATAGAGATATTAAACATTCCTATATTACTGTGCAACGTAGATGTTCTGTTCATTGTCAAGATGGTGAAACAATTCGTATTTTCATGTAGTGGCAATCGGTTGTAAATGTTTCAACCTCTGTGTTGAGAAATTTGTGTTTTACTTTCAGTTCCATTTTTCTAAGAGCCCAAAAACTACACTAACCACAAGCATTAGCGGCACTGACTTAGCTATCTTCAGAGCTAACCAAAGTGGTAGCTAATTCAGCTAATTTTGTCTGGTGGTTTTGAGGATGACCAGCAGCCTGCAGCCTAGAAGCTAATGTTAGGTATGTAGCTACATTGTCGTAGCTACTGAAGTATAATGTTACTGTACATTTAGCTAGGTACCTAGTTATTTACCTTATCAGTCTGATCCACCGGCGCTTCTTAGCTGTGGTGTTGGGAAACCAGTAAAAAAATTTGCAATTACTCACTCCATAGCGATGATTACAACCTGGCACAAAACACTGAACCATGGCTGTGTATTGTATATACAGTTAGGTCCGGAAATAATTACAGTTTTGTTATTTTGGCTGTTTACCAAAATATTCAAGTTACAGTTAAATAATGAACATGGGCTTAAAGTGCAGTCTCTCTGCTTTAATTTGAGTATGTTCACATCAAAATCGGAGGAAGGTTTAGGAATAACAGCTATTTAATATGTAGCCCCCTCTTTTTCAAGGGACCAAAAGTAATTGGACGATTGACTCAAAAGCTGTTTCATGGACAGGTGTGGGCTATTCCTTCGTTATTTCTTCATCAATTAAGCAGGTCTGGAGTTGATTCCAGGTGTGGCATTTGCATTTGGAAGCTGTTGCTGTGAACCCACAACATGCGGTCAAAGGAGCTCTCAATGCAAGTGATACAGGCCATCCTTATGCTGCAAAAAAAATCCATCAGAGAGATAACAGCAACAATAGGAGTGGCCAAATCAACAGTTTGGAACATTCTGAGAAAAAAAGAACACACTGGTGAGCTCTGCAACACAAAAAGGCCTGGATGTCCATGGAAGACAACAGTGGTAGATGATCATAGGATCCTTTCCATGGTAAAGAAAAACCCCTTCACAACATCCAGCCAAGTGAAGAACACACTCCAGGAGGTAGGCATATCATTATCCAAGTCTGCCATAAAGAGAAGACTTCACAAGAGCAAATACAGAGAGTTCACCACAAGGTGGAAACCATTCATAAACCTCAAGAATAGAAAGGCCAGATTAGACTTTGCCGAAAAACATCTAAAAAAAAGCCAGCCCAGTTCTGGAACAGCATTCTTTGAACAGACAAAACTAAGATCAACCTGTACCAGAATGATGGGAAGAAAAAAGTATAGAGAAGGCTTGAAACGGCTCATGTTCGAAAGCATACCACATCATCTGTAAAACACAGTGGATGCAGTGTGATGGCATGGCCATACATGGCTTCCAATGGCACTGGGTCACTAGTGTTTATTGATGATGTGACAGAAGACAGAAGCAGACGGATGAATTCTCAAGTGTATAGGGATATACTGTCTGCTCAGATTCAGCCAAATTCAGTGAAGTTGATTGGACGGCACTTCACAAATGGACAATGACCCGAAACATACTGCGAAAGCAACCCAGGAGTTTTTGAAGGCAAAGAAGTGGAATATTCTACAATGGCCAAGTCAATCACCTGATCTCAACGCGATCCAGCATGCATTTCACTTGCTCAGGACAAAACTTAAGGCAGAAAAACCCACGAACAAACAACTGAAGACAGCTACAGTAAAGGCCTGGCAAACCATCACAAAGGAGGAAACCCAGCATTTGGTGATGTCCATGCATTCCAGACTTCAAGCAGTCATTGCCTGCAAAGGATTCTTAACAAAGTATTATGAATGAACATTTTATTTATGATTGTGTTCATTTGTCCAATTACATTTGAGCCCCTGAAATAGGGGGACTGTGTAAGAAAATGGTGGCAATTTCTAAACGTTACATACGATATATTTGTTCAACCCCTTCAATTAAAGCTGAAAGTTTGTTTTTCAACTGCATCTTGGTTGTTTCATTTCAAATCCATTGTGGTGGCGTACAGAGCCAAAATTATGAAAATTGTGTCAGTGTCCAAATATTTCCGTACCTAACTGTATATAACTATATAGCTAGCTTCCAGTGCTTAATATGCAAATCGGGAGTTCATGGAACACATTGAGGTATGCGAAAGACATGGATCCAGTTGGCAAATTGACATGAATAAAGCACATCGGTAGAGCAAATAGTGGACAACAAAAAGATAAAACTGTCACAATCTTATCAGGTAGTGCTGAGGCTAT
Organism: Esox masquinongy; assembly: GCA_016801175.1. Classification (NCBI taxonomy): domain Eukaryota; kingdom Metazoa; phylum Chordata; class Actinopteri; order Esociformes; family Esocidae; genus Esox; species Esox masquinongy. Next base: position 14,240 of record JACXGI010003820.1, read on the forward strand.
AAGAGGCTACAGAAATAGGCAAATTTATGAACTCTGATTGCTTCTAGTGGAATGTTTACAGTGCAAAGTGAACACAATGCGCAGCAGATCGGATCTGTGAAAATTAGGTGCTGGAATAAACTAAGGAAAACCTGAGAGGTGCTGTATCCTGTTCCAGCAGGATCTGGCTCAAATTAACCAATGCTAGTTACTGCTAGATACCAAACAAAGTTATGTTAGCTAGCATATGTGCGCTCTATGAGGAGATAGGCCAGGTGACTTGTATTTAGTTGGTGACTGGACACTACAGAACGCAATGTTTGATGGGATAATTAGTTAACTTTCCCACTCTCTGAAGATACACAGTCTTGTATCCTTTACTTTTTTCCAAAAAATCAACATTTTGCAATAGTCTATTAGAAGTTAGGTAGCTACGTCTCGAGCTATGTTTGGACATTAAAGGATTACCCAACCACATAGACTTGAAAAGTGGAACCACCCATATTTCGCCATCTTAGTTCCATTAGTCATGTGACCTGTTCATTTTTACCAAAGACTTTTCAAAAAAAGACTGGTTATGGATGTTTGCAATGATCAATCAGTCCGTAAAGCTATCAAGTGAAGGATCAACTTCAAAGCTTGGAAATCACTATTGCAAAAGGCATTGATGCCATTGACTGGCCCTGACGTTCCCCAGACCTGAAACCGATTGAGGACCTCTGGGACGTTATGTATCGGGACATCTGGCGCCGCCAAGTTTCTCCACAGACTGTCCAGGAACTCACTGATGCCCTGATCCAAGTCTGTGAGGAGATCCCCCTGGACATCATCCGCTGTCTCATCAGGGGCATGCCCAGATATTGTAGAGAGTGCATACAGGCACGTGGGGGCCCATACACACTACTGAGTCACATTATGAGTTGCCGTGTTGAAATTCACACAAGTTGGAACAGCCTGTGATTTCTATTGTTTACTCTGATTTTCAGTGTGAGTTCGAATCCAGCCCTCAATCGGTTGGTGATTTTGGTTTCCACTGACCGTTTTTATGTCATTTTATTCTCAATGAACTACACAATGCACAGTAAAGATTTTGATCTTTACTATATTTCGTTCATCAAGACCCGATGTGTGATTTAAGTGTTCCCTTTATTTTTTTGAGCAGTGTATATACACTACCGCTCAAAAATTGGGGTCACTTAGAAATTTCCTTTTTTTGCCGGACCGTGTAAGCGGAGCTGGGCTAGAAGAGCGAATGTCTTTTACTGATTGACTGACTGACTGAGTGAGTGACTGACTGACTTACCTTGTTAAATAGCGTAGTGGTTAGAGAAGCAGACCTGCAATCTATAGGTTCTGTGATCGAATCTCCTCACAGTCAAAACAAAGTATGCATTTAGATTTGTTCTGGACAGACAAAAACTTCGCTGGCTATAACCTTCAGTATCTACATTATAGTAAGCCTAAAATAAAACTGTTTACGGTTATATTGCGACTGTTTCTGGTAGATTTTCGAAGTACGCATCCGTGCATGCTTTTTCAAAACCCTTGGGGCAGTAAAAGAGTTGGGGTTTCGACGATTCTCTCGTCTTTTCACTTGACGAGAAAGTCAGTTATCGTCACCTATAGTTATCGTATCAGTGTCATTCACGAATGAAAGAAAAACATATGTTTTTGTGCCATGAAATGAAATAGCTTTGGCAGGGAAAAGTTCATCTTCAGTCTTGCTAGCAATTGCTCAATTCTTATGACTATTCCTAGGAAGTTAGTAGATACTAGTAAGCCGATTACTGGCTAATAAACTGTTAAAACGGCCTGTGGTAAAAGCCATAGTTCATAGACGCTATTTGTGGTGGAGGTAAACTTAATAAGAAACATTAGTCAGTTTATCACTATGCTGAATGGTGTCTAGCGACTAGTAGAATGTGTAGCGCCTTGGCGTAGTGGTTAAAGACAGTGCCAGTCACGTGGGAGGCCCGAGTTGAATCCATTGAGGACGGCGGTATTTAATCATTTTAATTGCGGGTCGCAATAAAACTGTTTACGGTTATAGTGTGACTATTTCTTGTGGATTTTCGAAGTATGCATCCGGGCATGCTTTTTGGGTCAGGATAGACAAAAACTTAGCTGGCTACAACATTCAGTAACTACATTATTGTAAGCCTCAACTAAAACTGTTTATGGTTATACAGTATTGTGACTATTTCTGGTGGATTCCAGGATTCTCTCGTCAGTTATCGTCATCATTGAAATGCATAAGGCAATATAGTTAACAATATAGTCTGTGAAAAAGAACAGACAAAAATAACATTGGAACGGACATTAAACATAAAATGTAGAGACTAGATTGTTAACTATATTACCTTATATATTTCAATGATGGCTTTTATTTTGAAAAAGAAAATCTGAGTTAGCACTGCTAGCATAATATCCTGCTGCTAGAAGAATGGTAATGAAGCCTCAAATGGCCATCACTATCGTCACCTATATTGATAGATACTGTATCAATGTCATTCACGAATGGCCAATTAGCTGTTAAAACGGCCAGTGGCAAAAGAGGATTTGTTCAGGATAGACAAAAACTTCGCTGGCTAAAACCTTCAGTAGCTACGTTATAAGCCTAGAATTAAACTGTTTACTGTTATATTGCGACTATTTCTGGTGGATTTTCAAATTATGTTTTAGGATTTGTTCGGGATAGACAAACACTTTGCTGACTACACGATTCTCTCGTCTTTTCACTTGACGAAAAAGTTTGTTATCGTCACCTATATTGATACAGTAGTTATTGTATTCATGTCATTCACGAATGACTAATAAGTTGTTAGAACGGCCAGTGGCAAAAGCCATACAGTTAGATGCTATGTGTGGTGGAGGAAAACTTAATAAGAAATGTTACTCAGTTTAACACAATGGCTAATGATATCTAAAGAAATATTCAAACTTGACGTGATGTTAATGCGTTGCAGAATTATATAATGTCAAGGGGCTATACCGACCATAGATATATCTATGCAGTGCCGGTCCTAGCCTTTTGGGGGCCCTAAGCAAAATTTGATTTGGGGGCCCCCTCTCCCCTAGCGGCCCGGGGCTCACTAGCAGTCCAGGGCCCCCTAGCGGTCGGGAGCCCTAAGCAACCGCTTATGTCGCTTATGCCTAGGGCCGGCCCTGTATCTATGATACCGACAGCCGGCAAATGTATAGCTTGTAACGTAGTGGTTAAAGACACAGCCTTTCACGTGGGCGATCCGGGTTTGAATCTCGGGAGGGGAACAGCGATCAACGCCTTTTATTGCGGGCCGGCTGAACTAGGCTTGCCTGGTTTCTTGTTCCATGAAAACATACATGAAATGAGTTTGAAAAGGAAATATAGCAAAATTAATAGGAAATATAGTCATTGACAAGGTTAAAAATAATAATTTTTAAATGAAATAATGAATCCTTCACACTTTGCTTTGATCAAATAATCCTCCCTTTGCAGCAATTACAGCCTTGCAGACCTTTAGCATTCTAGTTGTCATTTTGTTGAGATAATCTGAATAGATTTCACCCCATGCTTCCTGAAGCACCTCCCACAAGTTGGAATGGCTTGATGTGCACTTCTTATGTACCATACGATCAAGCTGCTCCCACAACATCTCAATAGGGTTGAGATTTGGTGACTGTGCTGGCCACTCCATTACAGACAGAATACCAGCTGACTGCTTCTTCCCTAAATAGTTCTTGCATATTTTGGAGCTGTGCTTTGGATCATTGGCCTGTTGCAGGAGGAAATTGGCTCCAGTCAAGCACCATCCACAGGTGCTTGATTGGAGCCGGTGTTGCAAAATGGAGTGATCGCATTCCTACTTAAAGATCCCTTTCACCCTGTACAAATCTCCCACTTAACCACCACCAAAGCACCCCCAGATTATCACATTGCCTCCACCAGACAGACGCATAAAGCATGCCTCCAGCATCTTTTCATTTGGTCTGTGTCGCATGAATGGTCTTGTTTGTGATCTTTGAGAATCTTCCTCTGTCCAGTGTCGTTGTTCTTTTGCCCATCAAAATCTTTGCTTTTTATTGGCCAGTCTTTGCAACCCTGCCTAGAAGGCCAGCATCCCAGAGTCACCAACTGTTGATGTTGAGACTGGTGTTTTCTGGATACAATTTAATTAAGCTGCCAGTTGAATACCTGTGAGGTATCTGTTTCTCAAACTAGACTCACTAATGTATTTGTCCTCTTGCTCAGTTGTGCACTGGAGCCTCCCACTCCTCTTTCTATTCTGGTTAGAGACAGTTTACACTGTTCTGTCAGGGGAGTAGTACACAACGTTGTACGAGATCTACAGTTTCTTGGCAATTTATTGCATGGAATAGCCTTTATTTCTCAGAACAAGAACAGACTGATAAGTTTCAGAAGAAAGTTCTTGGTTTCTGGCCATTTTGAGCCTGTAATTGAACCCACAATTGCTGATGCTTCAGATACTCAACAAGTCTAAAGAAAGCCTGTTTTATTGCTTCTTTAATCAGCACAACAGTTTTCAGCTGTGCTAACATAATTGCAAAGGGGTTTTGTAATGATCACATTGCCTTTTAAAATTATAGACTTGAACTAGCAAACACAACTTGCCTTTGGAACACAGGACTGATGGTTGTTGATAATTGGCCTCTGTACACCTATGTAGATATTCCATTAAAAATCAGTTGTTTCCTGCTACAATAATCATTTACAACATTAGCAGTGCCTTCACAGTATTTGTGACCAATTTGATGTTATTTTAATGGTAAAAAATATGCTTTTCTTTCTAAAACAAAGACATTTCTAAGTGACCCCAAACCTTTGAACAGTAGTGTACATACACTGACGAGCTAAAACATCATGACCACCCACAGGTGAAGCGAATAACGTTGATAATCTGCTAACAAGGGCACGTCTGGGTACTGTAGATTAGATGGTAAGCGAACAAATCACGAGAAATAATGGATGCAGGAGAAATGAGCAGGAGTTAAGACCTGAGTGACTTTGACAAGGGCCAAGTGTTATGGCCAAATGACTGGGTCAGAGCATCTCTGAAACGACAAGGCTTGTGTGGTGCTCCCGGTTAGCAGTGGTGAGTACCTACCAACAGTGGTCCAAGGAGGGACAAACAACAAACCGGAGTCAGGGTGTTAGGTGCCCAAGGCTCATCGATTCACGAGGGCAACAAAGGCTATCCCGTCTGGTCCAAACCGTCTAAGGTCCAGCGTAATATATCTAAATCTTTCCACTGGAAGAAAAAATATGTTTTTTGGACCTAGTTTATGGGCAAACAGTTTATGGACTGTTGAGGAAAAATTCAAAGTGCAGGAGGTAAGCCGAGGGTTTCAGGAGCAGCAGCAGACGATGGATCAGCAATCTACACCAGGACCTGAGACGGATGATGTACAACTCCCCCCCTCCGCCTTGGTGTTTGTCTATGAACCAAACGAAGACCCCAGTAAAACAGAAAACTTTCAACAGCTCTGTGAAGAAGTTGGGAGAGGTGGTAATGTCTGGGGTCATGTGTTAATGATAAACCAGTCATGGAACAATATTGTATAATATGTATATCCTTCATACACAAAGGGAGAGGACTGAAAGATGATATAATGGTAAACCAATCATTGTACAATTACGTAAAATGTGTACCTCCCTCATGAACATCATGAATAAAAAACATTATAAAAGGGCCTGGAGCGTCCCAAAACGGGGGCTTTTTGATCGAAGACTCGAGAAGAGTTGATCTGACTCTTGGTTACTGGACCCTCCCGGAACCCGGCGCTGTCTGTACTAGTGATTGACTAACCGAAATAAAGGTAGGAACTTTTAAGTACTCCGTCGCCCTCTTGGTCTCTGTGTGTGTGTGTGATTGTCAAATGCTTGATCATAATTCCTCTACCTCTGAGCCGCAGCCCTGTTTTTACTAGAGATAGTAGCCAGTGAGATTAACCGCATACTCCGTAAATCAAAACTTAGACCTTGGGGCGATATCAGTTCCCCGTCCAGGTCCCTTGCAGGCAACTGAGTGAAAGGGGTAGACGCGATCGTCGGTGAGAGTGTGTTTAGTACTGGTTTGCTCCAAGGTTGGGTAAAAATACATTAATTCTTTGAGGTGTTGTTCTGGGTTTACTAGTAGGTAAGTATATTTACTTAGTATATATTAGGGTCAAAAGAAGTGGGTTGACCAGGGATTTGTTCCCGAGAAGGAATACAAAACTTGTGTCCCCGCCATAAAAAGATCTCACCTCTGATACAGTCTAAGTGGAGAATGTCTGGACTGACAGAAGGTCAGCATCAGTTAGATAAGATTTTTTAAAAGGGTTTAATTGAAGGTAAGTATATTTTTGATAGTATATGGTAGGGTCAAAAGAAGTGGGTTGGCCAGGGATTCGTTCCCGAGAAGGAATACGAAACTTGTGTCCCCGCCATAAAAAAATCTGACCTCTGATACAGTCTAAGTGGAGAACACCTGGACTGACAGAAGGTCAGCACTAGTTAGATAAGATTTTTAAAAGGGTTTAATTGAAAGTAAGTATATTTTTGATAGTATATGTTAGGGTCAAAAGAAATGGGTTGACCAGGTATTCGTTCCCGAGAAGGGATACTGAAACCTGTGTCCCCGCCATGAAAAGATCCAGCCTCTGGCATTGTGTCTGGGCAGACATTGCCCTGAGTGCTAGGAGGTTGCCTTAGAGCCAGATAGGAGGGGAACAGGCTGACAAGGGTTTATGAGTTACAACTGGGAAATAAACAACTGGATAAATAACAGGAGGTAAGCTGATCAGGTAATCCCAGAGGTAAAGGCCGTGAAAGGACATATTCTGATTAATATGAGGTATGGATCAAAAGAATAAATGGTTTTGGGTGTTCAAGTATTTGGATTATTTTTTCTGTTTTTCAATGCGCACAAATAGGTAACCATGGTTTACAAAATGTGGGTGTAACCCAAACAGTTACTTCTGTTTTAAAAATGAACAAACAAAGAATTAGTATTGCTAACAAAATTATTGATATTGAAAGCAAAACATCAACCATTGAAAAAATATTCCAAATAAAACGTGAGTGTGGCACTCCTGTTGGTGCAGATGATGACGCGCTTGAAATGCGAGAAACAGTCGAAATAAAAGCAAACTATTTTCTTCAGGAAATTATTTTCAGTGATACTGCGATTGCATTAAAGCGATTCTGTCTGGATGCAGTTTTTTTTCTTTGGTTACGTTACCCTAGTTTTTACTTGCAATTTATTTTTTTTGCGATTGCATACTTTGGACACAATTGTTACATGTGGCTGGGGGTTTCAAGGAAGAGCGAGATGATGTGTCCCCATTGGTCAGACAGGCTCAAGGGACAAAGACCGAAGGAGAGTCAGAATCCAAGAATGGAGCTGTGGCAGGCAACTCTGGATAAAAACAGGTCCAGGTTCAGCTTCTGCATCCCTTTGATTGTTATCTGACTAAAACATATGCCGTTTGTATACTATAGGGCCAACTCTACTATAGGTTCCCTGTGCTTATTCATAACAAAACCAACACAGTTCGACTTGGCTGGAGTACAGCTCAGTTGGCTCTATATGGTGAAAAGCTGTGTAGAAGTCTTGGAATAAACTACTGACCTCACAGATTAGGAAGCTGGGTGGCATTGGCTGTAAACAGAGTTAAGTATTGAATAAGACTGAGCAATTAAATAAACTGGAGTTGAATTGCAGTTATACTTTTATACTACAGTTATACTTGTATGGCTGACAAGTGTTTTCTTAACAAATGTAAAACATTTTTACAGAGCATTCCTTGGATTTTTCAGGTATCAGGAAAAAGATGCTGCCAAAACAGCTGCAGATCAGCAAAGGTTCATTAACAGTGGAAGCCTTTCAGTTTTTCCTGTTTCACTGCTTGCTGCTACTTAGGCTGGAACCTGTGAATCGCTGCTTGCAGCTATATTTAATGTATGATTTATTCCTTTCACTTTATGCTGCATTTTTTATCTCTTATTTCTGTTGTTCATGCATTTTTAAGGTTTGAATTGTGTATGTAATGCGCTAGACAAATAAACTTGCTTTGCCTTGCTTTTCCTAAGTCAATCATGCCTCCGCATGTATCGACGCACTTGGTGATCATTAAATGGTCATTATAATTTCGGGGGCTGGCATCTTGATTAGCTAACAGGTCTTAGATTGACTAGTGAGAGTATAACTAAACCAGTGGTTGTGGGTCAAGCGGTTACCATAATAATAGCAGAACTTACTCTTCTAAAGGACCTCGGTGCTGGGCTGAGATGCGAAATGGTGTACTATGCTCTTAGCATGTGCAGTGGTGTGTGTTTTTCAGGAAAAACTTGATTACCAAAAAATAAAAATGAACTTTTAATGCAGCGATTCATGAGGAAAGGACAGCTTCCATTGTGTGTGTCCTGCTAATTGTGCGGTAGCTGGATTGGCGTGACTGGTGTCAGAGACACCATTATGCCAGATACGGTATGTACTCTTCTTATGCAGCTGATTTGTGTTGTAGCTTGTTTGTGACCTTATTTTTAGCAGACCTAGCTAGTTGTGAAATATGCTATTTTCTTGATGGTAGAGATTGTGTGGGAATATTCACTGTTGTCAGGTCCTGGCTATATGGATGCCTCTAGCCATCTCTGCGCTGGTCTGGATGTCAGGTCCTGGCTGAGGGCCTCTAGGGATCCCTATGCGCCTGGGGGGCCACAGTCAGGGCCTGACTGCAGAGGTGCCTCTAGCCGTCTCTCATTATGCAGGCAGAAACCAATGATAACCAACAGCTACAGAATATTCAATGTATGTATTGTTACCATGATAATCAGCATGGCAAAAAAATCTAATAACGGGTATTGTGTGTGTGCTAGACCTCTAGTCACACTGACACGTTCATGTATTATAATATTATATTTGTCATTTAGGTGTTGAGATGTCTTATCAGACAGCCCAATGGCAAAGCTGACCCTAGAGGCTCCATCTAAAATAGTTAGGCACCTCAGTTTGTTGTAGAATATAAAATTTCAAGAAAAGAATTTAAGAAAAAAAATTACAACAAATGAAACAGACAAAAATAGAGGGAGACTAATCTACTTAAAGTGTAGGAGAAGGGCCGTGCAAGTGGTCTGTCAAAGCAAACAGATGATAATAAAGGCCCTGATTTTCACTACACCTCTAACCTGCCTGTCGCAAATCGATCCCTGCGCAACTAATCTACCTGCTACAAACAATTTGGGGACAGCCACTCGCTTATAACCTAGTTCACATAACAACGGGTTATCTGCAGGTGTATGTAAACCCCAAGGTGTGTTATCTTGCCCTTCTCCATGGAGGTAGTGATGTTACGCTTGATACCGAGGCTGCAAGCCGTGTGTTGAGTATGTAAAACCAGTTTCCGCCGAGGCGTTGCTTCAAGGCTTGTAATGTTTCAAGAGAAGCGCGTGATCAATGACAGATGAGGCCTCGCTCACTGTGGTACTGTGGAGGTTTGCTTTGAGTTTTGGTCGTAGATTTAAGGAAGCGAAACAAAGAGCATTTTGTGGGTTGACGTGGTTGGTTGTACCATGCCTACATTCTCCCTACACGGCAGGTGTGTATGGTTGGATTACTCAGAAGAAACAGTAATAAAAACTATGTTGGAAAATTAAATACTTTTTTCCCCCTTTAGATTAGATTAGGTTTAACTTTATTGTCATTGAACAGTACCAGTACAGTACAACAAAATGCAGTTTAGACTTTAAAGGCTATGGTTGCTACAAAATATAAAGTAATCAAGGAGATGGCAAAGGCACAACTTGAAAAGTGTTGGCAGTTAGTCTCACAGCTGACGTGGACATCAATAAATATGGATGCCTACCTGGCAGTGACCTGCCATTATGTTGAATGTGACAAGCTTGGCACTGTGTTGTTGGGAGTAGATACATTTCCAAACAGCCACACTGCTGAGAATCTTGTGCAGGTCACAATCAACCTTATGGTGGGGAGGGGTGTAAATGAGAAAGCCTGATGCCTTGTCACAAATTCTGCATCCAACATGATTGCCTGTGCAAAAAACATGCAAATGAGGTATGCGGAATGTATGGCACATACATTAAATTTAATATGGTGTAAGTCTTTTGACCACACCATTGGGCAAAATGATTTACACACTTAAGCTATTAAAACTGTGCCATATTTTAGGACCAGCACCACGGCCAAAGAGAGGTTGACCCAGGTGCAACTAATTCAATTGGTGGATACACTCTGGAACAGCACCTTACATACACCGATCAGAGATAACATTATGACCACTTGCCTTATATTGTGTAGGTCCTCCTTTTGCCGCAAAAACAGCCCTGACCCGTTGAGGCATGGACTCCACTAGACCTCTGAAGGTGTGCTGTGGTATCTGGCACCAAGATGTTAGCAGCAGATCCTTTAAGTCCTGTATGTGGTGAGGTGGGGCCTCCATGGATTGGACCTGTTTGTCCAGCAAGTGCATCCTGGTGCCATGTGTTCTCCAGGTAAGCGACACACACGCACCCAGCAATCCTCGTGATGTAAAAGGAAACGTGATTCATCAGTTCTGGCCACCTTCTTCCATTGCTCCGTGGTCCAGTTCTGATGCTCACGTGGCCATTGTAGGTGGTTTCAGCAATGGACAGGGGCCAGCATGGGCACCCTGACTGGTCTGTAGCTACGCAGCCCCATACGCAACAAACTGCGATGCACTGTGTGTTCTGACACCTTTCTATCAGTACCAGCATTAACTTTTTCAGCAATTTCAGCCACAGTATCTCGTCTATTGGATCGAACCACAAGGGCCAGCCTTCGCCCGCCACATGCATCAATGAGCCTTGGCCGCCAATGACCCTGTCACTGGTTCACCGCTTTTCCTTCCTTGGACCACTTTTGATAGGTACTGACCACTGCAGACCGGGAACACCCCACAAGGGCTGCAGTTTTGGAGATGTTCTGACCCAGTCGTCTAACCATCACAATTTAGCCCTTGTCAAAGTCGCTCAGATCCTTACGCTTGCCTGCTTCTTGCCTGATCCTTATTTTTCCTCCTTCTAACACATCAACTTTGAGGACAGAATGTTCACTTGCTGCCTAATATATCCCACCCCCTGACAGATGCCATGATAACGAGATTCACAGTGTTATTCAGTTCACCTGTCAGTGGTCATAATGTTATGGCTGATAGGTGTATGTTTGAGCATGTGTATTAGCAGAGAGCCAATGGACGCAGCCCTGGCCTCTCTAAATACAGACATCACCGCACGTAGTTCATTGGAGTATGAAGCCATTGGTGAGTGTTTACGTGTACTGTCCCTATTCTACCAGGCCACAGTGGAACTCTCTGAGATGAGGGTGTCAGACACCTTCCACTTATGAAAATACTGCAACACACGGTGAAGTGTGAAGCAACCCAAATGGCAACAGAGATGGCTGGCCAGCTGGCTGAAAACCTGGTCAGACGCCTCAGGGAGACTTTATCTGGACTACACTCAATGAGCGTAATGACCATGGCCACCAAGCTGGATCCAAAGTTTAAAACGTTTGGGTTCCTCTGCTATTCAAATGCCAGCGAGGCATTAAAGCGGCTGCAAGCTTAGTGTGCCAAATAAAGACCCCAGAAGATCCCCAATTACAATCAGACACACCCCTTCCTTCAGCTCAGCTCTAACTTCAACCCAAGCTGCTGGTCCTGCAACAACCTTAGGTATTTCTTTTGTGTTCACTGCTCAATTTGTGAATTGTATGTTACTGTTGTATTCAGACAGGACATATGTTTTGTAGTAAGTATTATCACTGCCAATAAAGTATTTGTCAACTTTTCTTTGGTACAAACCTGTCGCTCCTGCTTGATTGCACAATGGATTAGAACAAATAGGGCTCAAAAGCCATTGCCGACGCCATTGTTGAGGTCCAGTCCCCATCTCTACCAGCCGGACCAACACCAGCATCCTCTGTCCCATGTGAACGAGAATTCTCTAAGGCAGCGGAAATTAATTTACAAGAAGAGAACAGTGCTGTAAAAACAGTGGAACAACTCTTATTTCTGAATAAAAATATATAAAAACGTATCTTCTGAGTCACAAAAGCACCTTCCCTTTCACTGCCAATAATTAAGCACATTTACTCTCAGTCCCCAGTTACA